>CAEGAF010176293.1:0-108918 GCA_903067075.1 Micropoecilia bifurca | reverse complement strand
TCACGCACATGGTTAGGGCTGCAACTGCCTGACGAGCTGAGGGCTGCTAAATATAAAAGGTTCAAAATCACACACACACACACACACACACACACACACACACACACACACACACACACACACACACACACACACACCTTGACAGGTGTCTATTGTGTATAAAAGCATGTTGCTTTTCATAAAGATGTTGGACTCACTCTGCTGCTCATGTGAGCGGCAACAGAGAGCAGCTGTTGTGTGCATATGCGCTCTCTTTCTCTCACACACACACGCAAACACACACACAGGTCTTTCACTCTGCTAATTCAAGAAACAGACACCTCATCATCTTCACATGACATATTGCATAATGATTCCCGGACACGTCTGGCTACATTTAAACTCCCCCAATTTTCATTTCTCACAGCTAATTTCAAATAAAAATATTGAATACCATTGCATATTTAAAATATGGACAAGTATTCACAGCTATGTAGTTGTGATCTTTTTTGTGCACAATTTTCCCACATATATCTACATGGAAATATCAGCTATCTCAGTAAATTGAAATATTACGCCCCGATCCGCTATATGTTCTTTTTCAGCATGCTCCACAAGTTAGAATCTCGCCATCTTGAAAATAGGAAGGGAAATTTGACTTGCTTTATCTGTAATGTGCCATTTTCTGCTCTTTGCACAGATATCAAAACACATCAGCGAACATGATTATAAATCAGTCCATGAACAGTGTTGCACCACAGAGCGCTGAGCAGCAGCGGCCCAGTGTGCTACCCCTCTTTTGGAGAGAAAAGTGTTCCACCTCAGCAGGTCCACCCCCTAACCTGAGTCTGTCTACTGAATCTTTCATCGTGAAAAAAAAAAGTCTTCGTCTCTCAGGCTCTCTCTCTCTCTCCCTCTCTCCCTCTCTCCCTTTCTCTTTCTCACACACACACATTAACACACCCGTGCGCACGAGCGAACTTGTTGAATCATTCATAGGATAGAAATTCCATAGGTCTGTCGGTGACCTGCAGTATAGTGAGAGCTGCTCTCCCTCTGTTTCTCTTGTTCACTCTCTCCATATATATCCTGTATCACGCTCACACACACACACACACACACACACACACACACACACACACACACACACACACACACACACACACACACACACACGTGTAGACACTGCAGCGTTAGAGAGAGAGAGTGATGAGTGGGCTCAAGCTGTTAAATCTTTTATGGGCAGGTGAGAGAATCTTATCTGACACGCTACGTCTGACCTCCTCCCTGTCCTCTACTTTCACTTTCCCTCCCAGTTTACCTCCTCCCCTCTGCCCTTCTTTCCCGTTTGTGAATAGCTTGTTTTTCTTCTTCTTCTTCTTTTACTCCTGCCCTCTGTGCGCTTTTAAAAACCCATCACTGAATTAATGAATGGATGTCATTTTACAATAAACAGTGTGCATGTCGATGTTTGTGTGCTGCAGAACCCGGACATCGTGCTGGTGCACTACCTGAACGTGCCGGCAGTGGATGACAGCGGGAAGCCGTGCGGCCCGGTCCTCTGCTCCATCAACACGGACAGGAAAGAGTGGGCCAAGTGGAGCAAAGAGGAGCTCATTGGACAGCTCAAACCTATGTGTGAGTTTCCTTAACTTGAGCACAAACCCTCTAAATAGTCACCAGAGGGCAGATTGTGCAGCTGTTTGTCTGTCCCAGACTGACATCACTAATTTAGCTCTTATTTAAAACACTGTCATGACGGCTAATGCCAGCACATACGGCGTTTTCATACAGGACCTTGGAAATTATTCACACCCCTTGAGGGCTTGATATTTGATGTCACATGATGAATGCAGGCTTTGATGGATTTTACTAGTATTTTTTGTGTGACGCACCAACACAAATTAGTGCGTAACTGTGAAGTAGAGGAAAAAGGAGATACAGTTTTGAACTTTCTCACAAATCAAAGTTTAAAAGCACTGATGTGTTTTAGTATTCAGCAGCTCTGAGTCACTATTTTGCAGAACATCCTTCTACTGCAATAACAACTGCAAATCTTTTGGTGAACATCTCCGGAGACCAAAGGTTTTCCATATTCTTCTTTGCTAAATGGTTTAAGCTTGTTCTGACAGCATGGAGGGTGTCTATGAACATCGTTTTTCAAGTCTCACCACCAGTTCCCAGTTAATTAACCATTTATAATCCCCCCCCTTCACAATTGAACTAGTGAAGGCTTTCCCAAACTTAATGTTTAGAGACACTTACAGGTCTCGAGTGGGGGAGGATTTGTTCTATGTTTTTCTGTGTGGATTCATGTTTCTTTTTTTTTGATTTTTGGAAAATGACAGCCTGTTTTGGAAAAATACGTTCCCATGTGGATGTGGCATAAGTCCTCCAGCTTATCGGAAGAATTTTCAAAATGTTATGGGAAATGTGTGGGAATGGCCTTTTGCTGCTGCAACATTATTTGCCAGGAGACAAAGCAAATCAAGGATGAGCAAGTTTAGTGTGAAAGAGGTTTTACTGGATTCCTGACCTCAGCCCAAAGGAACACCTTTGGATGAATTAAAGCAGACTCTACGAGCCACTCCTTCTCAGCCAACATCAGTGTCTGACCTCAGAAATGTACTCCAGGAATTATTATTATTATTTTTATTTTTTTTTATCTTATGGAAAGTTTGGAGGAGTTGATGCTATTATAGTTGTAGCAAAGAGAAGACCAACATCACACAGTTAAATTTATATTTTAAAAATGGGCTGCCACTCTCTCACACTGGCTGGCAAGTTTCTTTGTTTCAAAAAGTAGTTGCAAATTTAAATGAGACAATCTAGTGGAGCAGTAAATAATATTATCCTAAGTAGGAAATGTATTTGTCGCAGTAGTATGAACTGTTCCAAAATTTAAAACATCATGATTTAGAAGTACATAAAATATAAAAAAATTACTTTAAATTAGAAGCAACAATAAGCACAATTAATTACATAAGAACAGCAGAAAACAATGTGAATAGCACTGAAAATGACTAAATTATTTACCACACGTGGTTCAGGAGATTGTAAAATATGGATAATTTAACCTTCTTTTACAAATGATTTGTGAGAATCATTTATGTATGTGTTTGTATATGTGAAACAGCCGTATAGTAAACATTAACATTTGTCATCTGAATGATAAAACATGTAAAGGGGTGATTAAATACCCTGAAGTGAATAACTTATTGAAGGCCTTTGCTTGCAGCATGCAGTAAATATTTAAACCATCTTTGCAAAAAAAGAAACTTTCTTGTGTCTATAATGAACTTAATTGTTCTAAACTCAGGTCTCATTTTAATATTGAGGTCAATGAAAAGTCACTTGCTTAGGAAAGTCATATACGACACAGTTATGCTACACACTATGCTGCTGCATGCAGGGTAGTTATGATTTTTGTTCCTTGTAAATTTGTAGTTGTCGGTAATTAAAGTTAACATGGTTAAAATGAGTAAAATCTGAGGATTTGAGGATTTTGATTAAGTCTTACTAAATAAATGTATTGTTTGGGTGCAAAAATATGTATGATTCATTCATTTGTACTTAGTTGTTTGATTTAGTTTCATCCTTTTCTGCACAAACTCAGAGTCATCAATTAAAAGCAATTTACTAATTGTCAGTTTTACAGTGAGGTTTGACGCCTTTTCCGTACCAAGATTTGTAAATGGTCTTTTTATTTGACGCTGGGCAGTTTTGTCTATAATTAAATCATCCAGCTGCGTATAAAAGTACAGATGGTGCCATTAGTTGATTTTATTAATCAATTAGCCTAATGTCAGGAAATTATTGGCCACTATATAGCTGATCACTTGATTAATTTTTCATTTAAAAAAATTAAAAAATCACACCTATACCTTCACATGTTGCTGCTTTGAGTTTCTTAGACTTTTGCCAGTTTAATCTAGTATTGCAAAGCTTTCAAAATTGAGCTATTGGCAAAACCATATTGGGATTCAATATTCAGAGTCTCAAAAAATCTTTTTCCTGCAGTGACAGACTTCCAAAACTCTTGTAATTTAGCAAGGTTTTACCAGACGCAGTAAGTCGCTGGGTCCTGCGGCTATCAGAGTCATGCTGCCACCTAGAGGCAGACACAAACTGCAACCATGAAACGGAGACGTTTATAGCAAACCTAAAATATCCAGTATTTCATATTCATGAAACAGCGTGAAGGGCTAGATAATTTCAGTACTCACACTGACACACCCATACCCACACGCCATTATGTAAGTCCAATCTATTTTGTTGACGTGGTCTGGACAGGTAGTTTGAGACGAGCCCTAAGCTCTGTGTCTTGTTGATCCAAGTGCTACTTCATGTGCTAATTGTTCGCAGAGCCTTCTGCTTTCCTGTGTCCCTTGGCACATGATCCTGTCCTGTGCCTGTGTCCTGTGGCTGTTGGTGATGAGGGGGAGGTGTTACCTCTGAAATTAAAACTGCAAAATGTAAATGGGAATGTAAATGGGAATGTAAATGAGAGCATGTGGTTTGCATATTAGATGTTTAATTTCCCTGACAAGAGCAACAAATACATAGAATGTATCTTAACACCTTGTTTGTGGAAGTTATATCAGAGTACTTGTGTAATCGTTGCAGTATCGGTTCTGAACAGTAGAGGGTGCTGTTACATCCTCTCTAATTGCAATCTGGCAAAAAGATTCATATCCTTTTTTGCGCTTTTGTCTTGTTTCAGACTGTCTTTTATTTTGTAGATCATAATTGTGATGCTGCGGGAAAATTATACTGGTTGTTTTTTTGTTGCTTTTTATAAACAAATACAAATCTGAATGTGTGGACTAGTTGTTCTGCTGATGGGTCGTTGCAGTTCCTTCATGGTCTCTCTGCTTCTTTTATGATCAATGCTTTCCGTAGCTGATATGCCAGTTAAGGTGTTTTATACTCTAACTCTGCTATGGTTGCTGGTTTTTATGATGCCGTTTGTTCACTATGTTCTCTAACAAAACCTCTGTGGCCTTCAAGGAAAAGTTATGTTTATGATTAAATTAAATTATACAAAGGGGGATTTTATTTTGTCACTCTTGGATCTACTCAGTTCCACTGGATTTTATTCAGGGGTTTTAGAATGAGGGGCGATAGATTCAACCATATTCCAAAGTTTTCAGGTTTTTAGTTGTAAAGGAATTTTGCGCTTCTTAGCTGCAGTCTTTCACACCCTGATACTTCCACTAAAATGCAATAAAGTGTATGGTTTACGAGGCAAAATGTATAATAATTTTGCAAGGTACAGGGTGGAATAGAAAATTGTTCACTTTCCTGAATCCTGTTCTCTTTTCTGCCTCTTCTGTCAGGTGCTGGAAGCAGCCTGCATCAGAAGTGTTCCAGTGTGAAGCAGCGTATCATCTCATCCAAACAGGAGTCCGGAGCAGGAGGAGGGACACCAGTAGGAACCAGTGTAGCAGCAGGCCAGAGAGCTGAGGAAGCAGATGGCACGGAGGTCCAGAACAGTGATGTATCGGAGGGCCAGACTGAGCCCAATCCTGGCGGGGGGCGGAGTCGGGCAGGTGGAGGCGAGAGGAGGAATGGCAGGATAACCAAACCTTCCCTTCTCCCACAGAGCAGCATGGAGGTGTCTTCTTCCACCTCGACCAACCAGGTGGAGGTACCCGACACCACCCAGAGCTCCCCTCTGTCTATTGCCAGCGACATGGCTGACAGCCCAGCTCTTGCCATCGGCACCGGCTTGTCACAAAGCACTGCTGTGTTCATGTCTGAGGTCACCACTCTAACTGGCGATTCGGTATACTCGGCCGGCCACACCCACCTGTTGGCTTCGACCCACGAGAGTACCACCACGGGCATCCTGTTGGCTGTCGCCCCTGACAACCAGAGGTTTGCATCGTTCAGTGGAGGGGTGGGGTTAGGGGAAGGAGGAGAGTTGGTTCTGTCCAGTTCTTTGGACTCTGGAGTTGGAGTCAGCCTTCCTGAGACCACCATGACCTTTGACCCCGACTGCTTCCTCAACAATCCCAAGCAGGGCC
Organism: Micropoecilia bifurca; assembly: GCA_903067075.1. NCBI lineage: Eukaryota > Metazoa > Chordata > Actinopteri > Cyprinodontiformes > Poeciliidae > Micropoecilia > Micropoecilia bifurca. Next base: position 102,910 of record CAEGAF010176293.1, on the reverse strand, counting down.
AGACATACGGGGGAGGTGGAGGGAAGACTGAGGGATGCAACGGTGACGATGGGGGACTCCACTGTTCCACTAACGGCTTCGTTTACAACCCGGCCCTCGTCAACAACATCAAGACGGAGGCCGTGCCGCTGGAGCAGCCGCTGGCAACCCAGAGCAGCTACGTGGGCGAAGGAACCGGCCTTAGCCCCAGCACCACCCTGGAGCAGATGGACTTTAGTGCTGTCATGTCATCGGCCTGCGTCTCAAGTCTGAACCAGCCGTCACACCACCCCTCCCCGGGCCTCTTCCTCCAGGCCTCCCCCCAGACAACCCAGCCCTCTCAGCTGCAGGTCAACGGTACCAAGGCAACCCAGGAATCCAGCGAAACGCGGGCCTACATCGGCCTCCCCCCGATGGTCACTGACTCTCCTGTCACCAACGGAGAACCACATTCACACCTCCACCAAGTGAGCACAGACCAGCAGGCGCTGTGTGCGAGGAATGGGCAAGCGGCAACGGTCGGGTCGTTTCCCCTGACAACGCAAGACGTCGAGCAACCAGACAGCAGGAGCCACCAGGAGGTCTCAGCCTTAGAGAAACCGACAGAAAATGGAGAGGATTTGCTCCTTAAGCCCGGGGATCCCCACGAGGCCTATGCGAGTGTTGACGCCAAGCATTTTCTCCAGCCCACAGATGACACCGGAGGGGGGGATGAAGGCGGAGGGGGCGGAGGAGGAACGGAAAACGAAATTATTTGTAATGGCGTGAGCATTTCAGGTGCCAGTAGCTCAGTGGTGGCCAGTCCTCAGTCGTTAGGTGTAGGTGCTAACATCGAAGGTGCTCTCTACAGCTCTCCGCTTCCTCAGCAAGGTGCAGGGGTACCGGCAGCCACAGCTGGGGCCGGGGCGGCTATCAGTCTGGAAGGGTTCGAAGCGTCATTTGGAAGCCAGTTCTCCGATCTCATCAACGACTTCATCTCCGTGGAGGGGTCCGGGGGAGGGGTGGCGGCAGCCGTCTCTGGGGTCCTGATGCCCCAGGAGGGCGCGGCAGGAGAGGAGCACAGCACCGCGGCCGGTCACCTGCAGGCGTCCGAGGTGGAGCAGGGGGCACTGGGACTGCTCCAGGAGACTGGCAGGCTGTTCGGCGTGACGGACTACTCCCCAGAGTGGTCTTATCCAGAGGTTAGTAAACCCAACATGTAATCATTATTTACTCATCACTGCTCCCCACAGGAAAATTAGTCCATGCTCCACATGAGTGATGGTAGCTTGTACTGACGTTAACTGTTGCAATCACGCTTAGCCCAGTTTGCACTGACAGCTTGACTACAGTATGTGGTCATTAAGGAGGCTGAATATTTCACACTCAGCTGATTGGGTTTTAATGAAATTTCAATTTTTCCCCAGATTCCCCTGGGTGGCCTCATTAATTTGAGCGTGTACCACTTCTAATAACTCAGACAGCGGTTCTGTCATTGAATTATGATGAAAGTTGAGGAAACTCTTCATCTTTGAACCACCATGTTTTAAAAACAGTTTCAGTGGAAATAATTATGATATTATAAGCAATTATTATATAAAACCCACATTTAACTGCAGATTTAGTCTGGGATTTGACAACAACAAAAAAAAGGAATTCAGGACATAAAAACGTCAAAAATGCACAGTACTTTACAAACATATTCAGACCCTTTGAACTCCCCATTGTGTTCCAATCATAAGCTTAGATGTATTATTAGAAATTTATGTGATAGACCAGCATAACATAGGGCACAATTTTGCTGCGAAAAGAAAATGATTCATGGTTTTTATTTATTTTTTTACAAAAGGTTTGTGTTACGCAAATCACTACATTTACCTCGTCATGTGCGCGAGGTGAAGGAGCGAAAGGCGCTGAAGTGTTTGGGAAAACATCATCCGCCCGTCGCCCCCTCCAGACGGGGTTTTGGCGCCCCCTCTGGTACTGCGCCCCTATGCGTTGCATACCCACTTTTTGCGCCACTGAATAGCGCTCATGTTGCGTTTAAAGGTGGCTCGGAAAAACTGGTTACAACATGTTGACAACGGATTAAAATACTGTTTTAACTCCTGATAAAAGTGACCAAGGACACAAATATGAGAAGTGTGGAAGCCCCTACTGCAGTGGTTCCCAAACCTTTTCTCCTGCGTCCCCCAGTGGTTTCCAAACTATTTCACAGTTTGAGAACCTCTGCCTTAGACTAGAGTGCAAAGAACTTACTATTTGCTGATGTATTTACAGACTGAAAACAGGTTTTCTGTTTTGATGCTGTTGTTGTGGTATCCACATCGTTTTGTCATTATTAGATGTTTTGTGATGTTTTTTTTTAATTTTTGCTCCACAGGGGGGAGTAAAGGTATTAATCACTGGTCCATGGTTGGAGTCCAGCAGTGAATACAGCTGCCTCTTTGACCACATCAGTGTCCCAGCTGCCCTCATCCAGCCCGGGGTCCTGCGCTGCTACTGCCCAGGTAACACAACAACAACTTTTCTCCAGAATAAATTAACGTCAGAAGAAAATGTATCAAACACCAAATATTCTTTAAAGAATGCTTTTCAGAGCAAAAAGACATAACCAAATAAAAACAAAAAAAATAGACTAAAAGTAATGAGGTAGATGAAAAAGATGGTAAGGAAGATACAGAAAGGAGTTGGCTCTGTGTTTGCTGGCTAAATACAGGTCAGTTTAGAGTATTCTTTCAGCAAGACATAGGAAAATATAGTACATAATGCCCCCTACCTTGCTGTGTGGTTTGTATAATCCACATTAGGGCAACATTAGGTTTTAATTGATCATTTTGTTTGTAGCTATATTTTGTGGAGCTTATTCAGTGTTAACCAAAAATAACACTCCTGATATCTTTTTTTCCCAGCTCATGACACAGGACTGGTGATGCTGCAGGTGGCCATGGGTGGCGAGGTCATCTCTTCTTCTGTGGTGTTTGAATATAAGGCACGCGACCTACCAGCACTGCCATCTTCTCAGCACGACTGGCTGTCCCTGGACGGTGAGAGAAAGTATTTGCTTATTGACGAGATAAAGATGTCTGTTCACATTTAAGAGGAAAGAGCCTTTCAGTCACGCGCACCTCGACTTCTGCCTGAATGTGTCAGACACATTTTTGAATTGAGAAAAGCTACATGTGATTGTACAAATTATTTCTCAACAAAGCGATTAAATGGATAAAAGAAAAACATTTGAAAGTATAGCTTGAGCATAAGTTAAGTGCTGCACTATGAACTGAAAGATAATAACAACAGTTCAGTCTTTCAACAGCTTGAGGCAGAAAGCTGTGTAGCAGTCGGGTGTTTCTGCTTTTGATGTTGCAGTTTGCCCGATGGCAGCGGTTCAGGGAAAGGGTATGAGAAGTCTCTCAGAGCCTTGTTCCTGCAGCAGTTCTGAAGCAGATCTTGGACAGAGGCTAGGGGCCCTTTCAACTCCTCTTACTATCCACTGCAGGGCCACCTTATCTACCATATTGCAGCTGGAGCACCATGCTGAGATGCCGTACGTCAGCCCCTCTCCCCACCACAGCTTTGTGGACTCTCTGGGAATGCTTGCAGGGACTGATGTTTGTTTCCGTTTCTTCAGAAAAATAAAAATCCAGTTTCTGCTGGCCCTGTTTCACAAGTCCTTGGTCCTTCACATAGATGAAAGATTATGAAAAATATAGACTCAGAGGAGATAAATGCTATCCCCTCTCTGCAGTGTGGTTGCTGGTTCTGTGTGTGCCCCAGTTGTGACCTCTGGAAGTCATTTGCATAGATTCAGAAAAGGTTTTAACTGTGCTGAAGAAAAGCAGAAATACCTTTGGTCCTAATGTGACACATGCTCTTAATTTTTTTAAAAAAATAATCATATTGAACATGTAATTACATATAAATCAAATAAAGTTGCCTCGTTTGAACAATTATTAAATGTAGACGTTGATGATTTTTTTTTTAGTTTCTGAGGCATGGTGTGTGCTGATCTATGAGAGGTTCTGTGTTTTAGTCACATTATGCTGCAGCCTTTTTCTCTGCCTGAAAAACCTTAGACTATAAGCTTAGACTTGTTTTCTGTTGTGGTTGAAGTTAGCATTATGAAACTGGACGGAGGCCTGTCTGAGAGTGGAGGTATGGAAGAAGATGTGGCTACATGTATTACTGTTTCTTCTCACGTCACTCAGTAAAGAAAATTAAAACAGCACATGTTTTTAACTGCTTTGGCTGTGTTTTATTATACTTCCTACAGACTGTACATGTATGCAATATGCAATACTTAAATATGACAAGCAGCAGTGACACAGACGGGTGAAGCCAGGGAGTAGATGTGCTTTAGAAACGCTATAACCAGGGCTGGCACTACCTACTTCGGTGCCCTAAGCACCCAAATGCTTTATGTTGCAGACTGATCCACTCCTGAAATGAACAGTAATTCAGTATTTGTCAGTGTGTTTCTCTTTATGTGGTGGTGAAAAATCACCAAATTTTTCATCAAAACTAGGAGAAATGTAATACGTTTGCTGTTTTTGTGTTGTTTCACATGTACTTGTTTGATGCAAACTCCTAAAAACAACTAAAAGATCTGATTTCACAGGCGTACATTCACCCATATAATCAAGACAAGCATTGTTTTTCTGGATCATTAGAAGACGCCTATTTTATTGTATTTTATTTTCTAATTTTTTTTGTTTGTTTGTTTAACTACATGTTTCACACCTTAACTTTCTTATATTTTGCTATATTACAACTAAAAACTTGTGCTTTATTATAATTTTGTGTGGAAGGTAATAGATGGTTTCAGACATGGTCTTTAATTTTTTCTTATAAATAAAAGACTGAGAAGTGTTGTGCACTTTGTATTCCACCCAGTCTCAAGTCTCTTCCAGCTACTAAGAGACTTTTTCGTGTTCTGTTTCTTCTTGTTGACCAAAAAGTTGAATTTTGACCTAATCTGATCAGAGCAACATTTTCCACATATTTGCCTTAATAGGTTTTGACAAACTCCAAACAAGATATCATACAGCTTTTTTCTTTTTTTTTCAAAGCTACCTGCACCGTTGACCTTTGGAGCTCCTCCAGAAATATGCCTCTTGGCTGCTTCTTTGAGTTGTGCTGCCCTTGTCCAACCTGTCAGTTTAGGTGGAAGACCTTGCTTTGGTAGGTTCACACATGTGCCATAATCTTTTCATTTTTGGATGATGGATTATCTGTTCTCTTAGTGAGGCTTGGGAAAATGAAAACATATTCCCACTAAGGCATTCCACAACTCTATGCCTGGACCTTTATCAGGCTTGAAACTACAGTGAGGCTGTTTGGGCCCCAAGGGGTTTTTTGGGGGAAAAATATCTGTTTTCACTGAACAGCTGGTTTTATACACACTGGTGGACTCTGAGTAATTAGGTAACCTCAAAATGCAATTGGTTGTGGGTTTTATTTAATTCATTTGCTGCTTTGCTCCTTATTTTCAGTGTTGGAAAATAAATGACTTGTGCTAAAAGTATTTTGAGAAGCATTATGTCATTATATGTCTGTCTGAACTGGTCTTGAAGCTGCTCCTATTGTTGCGTTCTGTCTGCATGCAAATTGATATTGGCAAATTGATTATTGGCAAATTGATTTGAATCGGTTGGTTGATTGATTGATTAATCGACAGATCGAAGATGGGACAAAACAGTGGTTTGGTGCATATTTCTACGGTGTGAGCATACAACCAGAGTCACTCTTTTTACATTCACCTCTGGTTGTGTAACCTGTTGTGCGTTTTATGCCATTCAACGCGGATTTAAACGCAGTTAAAGGACAATGACACGTTCTTTCACTAATCTTTCGGCGGCACTTATCGCAGATGTCTTCACGGCTCCCGGGTCAGCCTCTGTGTGTAAATATATCTCCCAATGCAGTTGCAGCCTGGAAACACATGGGTCCCATCGGCGATCCGTGTCCTGACTCCGCTTTCGCCCCCGTCTCTGCGTTGCGCAATGCGGCAATGCGGCTTTTTAGTCACAGCACGCTGACTGTTGGCTGTAATAAAGGACAAGGACATGGCGGCACACACGGCGCTCCGTTTGACAGTAGCAAACTGCGGACAAAGCTTGTAAACGGGAGCCGATAAATGTACATGTCCGTAAGTGAGGACATCGGGACACCTGTCTTGTTTCTGCCCATATTCTCAGTTTTGGCTACACATATGAGGGCAAATACTCACTCCGGGAGAGGGGGAGAGGGGAGAGGGATGAAACTGCTATCTGCTATTAAACACGTGTCCGGACACGGCGCAGCCAGCAGGCTAATGCCCAGGTCTGTGCGTGTCTGTTGTGTCGATGACGAGCGAGGCTCCCGCAGCTCGAACAGTGGCGGGCGGATTTGAAGCGCTGCTCCCCCCCTCACACACACACAACGTGGAGACACGGTTCTCTTGTCTCTCCCTCCCTCCTTCCTTCCGTCCGTCCCTCCCTGGATTCCGCTTTTTTTTTTATTTGTGTTTTTTTTTTTTTTTCGTTTTTTTTCTTTTTTTTACGAGTGGAGAAGCGAGGCTGCGTGAGTCGTTCACCTCAGACTGATGGAGGTTTAGCAGAAGCGGGAACAGAAACCCAAAACAGCAGCAGACACAAAGACTCTGATGGTATCTTCTCATCGCGCTGTTCTACTGACGTTCAGGTGTGTATTGTTTACAGCCGCTGCGTTAGGATTTGACTTATCTGCCATGTTGCAGTTAATAGACATGAAGGCGGCTGGGTTGGTTAATTCGTTTTTTTTTTTCTTCTTTTTTTGCAATTTAGCTCATGACTGTGGTTATATTTGCAGTAAGACAGAAAATCGTTTGACCGAAGTAAACCATGTTGCTTTTCTATTCTTGTTGGCTGACCTGTGCGATTTCAGCACCAAGAGGAGGGGACAGCTCCACTGATCCCTCCAACCACAATAGAAGGAGACTCTTGCTCCTCTAAAGACTCTTGCTCCTCTAAAGGCCCATGACAACAACACAGAACTCAGGAGGCTTTCTTACCTGTACGACTGCATGCATTACATACTTTTGGATTTATTTTGATATTTATTTGCTAAAATAACAATGGACAGTGACGTGTTCAAAAGTCAAGGTATTGTTTTATAACACTAACTTCTCCACAACTTTATCCTTGACCTATCCTCTATGGACTCTATGATGTGATGCTGTTTGTTCACTAATGTCCTCTAAAAACTCCGAGGTCTTCGCAAGACAGTTGTATTTAGCCTTTTTGTGATTCTAAAGAGCCATTATCGAAGTACTACTAAATTTATTTAGACAGATTTGGAGCTGTGGGGCTTCTGGTGATCCAAAAAAAGAAAGACAAAACAGTAGTTAAACCTCATATTCTACTCTAAACTCAAATCAAAACTATTTAAATATCTGCATATAAAAGAATGGTTTCAATGTTTTTTCTCCTGCATACAGACGGCTGCTTAGTGGTTAAATTATATTCTGTTATTGTGAAACAGTCTGTGTGAATCTGTTTTTGTTTGATATGTTCATGAGAGAACAACAGAGCATTATTGTGTATGACAGCTACTATACTGGGATGTTTTTTTACTCTCTATTAGGAGTAAACTGCTCTCACCAAGATGCCAGAGAGATGAAAGTTCTTTGAACGTGTTGCTCCACCCTCCCTGTTGATCCTGTGCTTTGAGGAACATAAATAAAATAAGCATGAAATAGTAGTAACCAAAACAGAAAACTAAGAAAGAGAGCAGAAGATGGGATCACACAGGTTTTTCTTAAGATGGACTGGGTAATGCACTCTGCCCACTTACTGAAATAAACCAAACAGATTTAAACCTCTGACCTGCATTTCCACAGACACCCAATTCAGGATGTCCATTCTGGAGCGTTTGGAGCAAATGGAGCAAAGGATGGCTGAAATAACCAATCAGAACCCTGGCTCAGAAGCCATGGCAACCAGGGGTGGAGGAGTGGAGGGAGGAGGAGCCAATGATCAGCGGTCTCAAGTAAGACATAGAGTCCTTGTGTGGAAATGTTTCCTGTACAACTACATAAAAGTGTCTAACATAAAAGAAGAAAAAAAAAACATTGAAGTTAAGAAAATCAATAAAGGTTAATTTGAAAAACTGTGTTTCATAAAGATGAAGTTTCGACCTGCAACATGTTATTCTCTTCAAACTTACAACCAAAAGTGAGGTTCTCCACATGTTTTGTAATTTTTTTTGTTGCTATTTTGACATCACAAAAATGATACAAAAGAAGAGGATATATCAGTTGAAACATAAAGCAAAATATGATATTTTAATCTCATAATTCCAGGCTGCTACTTCTCTAACCCAGGATATTGTTGTTATTTCATGACTTCAAAAAAAAGAAAAAGAAAAAGTCGGTCAGGATCTAAATAAAGCCAGAGAGTTGTATTGGCAGCTGGACATCTGGATAAAAGATTTCCCAACATTTTATCTCATTTGCCTTTTTTCCTTCCCAACCCTCAGAGCTCCCCTGATCAGAGCACATTTGAGGGTCGTGTGGTGGTGGTGTGTGAGAAGATGATGTCCCAGCCCTGTTGGACTTCTTCAAACCAGCTCGTCCACAGCAAGAACTCCAGAGGAATGACGCTACTGCATCTGGCCGCAGCTCAGGGTTACGCGGGGCTCATCCAGACACTCATCCGCTGGCGGTGAGTAACGCTCGGACATGACCCTCCGCTGTGAAGATGAAGTGATTTCTCATTTGCTGCTTCACTCCACAGCACAAAGCATGCCGACAGCATTGACCTGGAACTGGAAGTGGATCCTCTTAACGTCGACCACTTCTCCTGCACGCCACTTGTGAGTGATCAATACTGCTACATTCTTCTTTCTTTTTTTTTACTTTTTTTCCCTGTGTGTATGAGGTTTATGTTATTCTATCTTCTGCAGATGTGGGCTTGTGCTTTGGGCCACACAGAGGCGGCACTGGTTCTGTACCAGTGGGACCCAAGAGCTCTTGCCATTCCTGACTCTCTGGGTCGCCTGCCGCTGAATATCGCCCGGTCCCGTGGTCACACTCGATTGGCTGAGCTCTTGGAGCAGTTGCAGCAGAGTCCTCAAACAAAGGGCCAGCCTGCGGACAGTTGGATGGAGAAGTGGAAAGGAGGATTGCAGAACAGAGGAATCAACAACAGCTCCAGCACCAACCCAACCCCAGGTTCCAAAAACATCTTGTGTTTGTTTTCTTTTTTGTTCTTTTCAAAAGCATAATATGTTTTGTTCAGGACTGAGGTTTAAATTGATGAAGGAAACTAACTAGAAACATTTTTATAAGGATTTTGACTGGTATTAAGGGAGTAGTCTGCACAAATGTGGTGAGTTTCTATCTTGTGTTGTACGCTGCACTGGCTGACAGATTTTCTTAACTTAAAAATGCTCTGTCTGGACTTTTATCCCAGTTTTAGATATACTTAATGTTTACTGGTCAGACTAAATGGCACTAAGCTTAAAAGAAGGATAAAAGCATTAATTATGTTCTTTTTGCAATTTAACTCCACCCATCACTTAATTTGTAGAAGTCTAATGCCTTTTTTATTAAAAAATAATAATACTAATTCTCAAGGATAAAGTCAGTGCCTTATAAAAGTATACTCCTTGAATGTCTTTACTTTTGATCTTTCGAGAACTTCATCAAATTGTGATGGTATTTCATACAATGTTTTTCAAAGTTTTTGATAGTAGAGATTTGAAATGTGAGCCATGAATATGTGTTCACCATTATGATTTGTTGCATGTAAAGAGTTGTTATCTTTCTAGAAGGTGAACTCCCTCCTCCCCCCTCTAAGATTTTACATTATTTTGCTCTGTCCATCTATAACCAGCTTCCCTCTAGAGGAAAAACATGCCACAGTGTGACACTGATGTCGTATTTTACTGTTGCAGTCCTGTGTTCGCAGTAATCTGAGGCGGTTTTCCGGCAAACAGTATTTCAGATGAAAGTGCAGCGTTCAGTGTTTGCCTCATGTGACACAAAGGCCCTCTTCCTCATGTTTGCTGTGTTCCCTAAATAGCTCGCAGCAAAATGCAAACAGGACAACCTTTTCATGATGCTGTTTGTTCACTAATGTTCTTTAGCAAACCCCAAAGGCCTTCACAGAACAGCTGGATTTATCCTGAGATTGAATCACACGCACGCGGCTGTAGACTCTGCACTAATTAAGTGTCTTCTGGAGGCAGTCGGCAGCACTGGAATTTATTTTGGGGTAGCAGATTAGAGGATTTTATTTGTAAAATATAAAAAAAAGTAAATATGATGGATCATTTTCCTTAATTTCTATACTTATTGCATGGGTCTATCTCATTAACTTCCAGTAAAATGCACCTGATGTGACTACAGTAGGTAAAAACCATCTTGAGATGCTAAAAATGTTAAATATAAATTTCTAAGAGAGTGTAAATAGTTTTGAGAGACACTGTGATTATGTGTTGAAACACAGGCAAGCACCACTTCACAAATTATACCAAATTATAGTGACACTGTTATCTAACAAGAGAAGTTTCTTCTTGAACATTCATTTTGGTTTACTAAGAAATGAGATCTCCTCATATTATGAGTTAGGGTTGTTTTTTTTTCTATTTTTGAGTACTTTTTGGCTTATTTGATATCTGGTCATTTTTGTGACTGAGCAGGATGAGGTTTTTGGTAGGAATTTGTGATAGATCATAAGGTGTGTTGTAATTTCAAACTTTTTTTTTTCACCTGTGCAGAGGTGAGAAGAAACAGAACAGAGAGCCAACCATTAAACCAGAGCTGGAGCCAAACTGGTCAAACGCCCCAATCAGGAGCCAACGTGGAACAAGGAGGTCCCCCCCCAGCCAAGCGTCTCAAATCTAACCCCACGAGCCAACAACAGCTCGCCAACTCGGCCCCCGGCGCCAACACCATCAGCTCCCTCCTCGACTCTTCCCCGAGGCCAAATCCTCTCCAATCCGTTTTACCCAAGTCCCAAAAAACTGAGCTCAGCCACCAGAGAGCACCTCTTTCCAGCTCCACCCCGGACCGGCCTCGGTTCCCCGATGCCCCGTTCTCTCACCTGCAGGCCAGGATAAGGAGGTCTGAGGGGGGCAACGTGTGGAGCCTGAGACGGTCTCTCGGGCAAAACAGTCTGGTCCGGAGAATTCAAGGAAAAGAACGGTTGGCCATCCATCTGCGGCAGAGAGTGCTGTCCGACAGGGGAGAGGAGACTGAGCTGCTGACCTATCAGGATCACTCAGATGACTTGCAGGTATAGCGAGCGGTTTTATTTTGCTCTACTCTGAGAATGTTTTGGTGTAAGGAACACATTTTTTTAAAAAAATACATAAAGACAAGACAGGAAAAGTTAATTTTAAAACTTCCTTCACATGTTATAGGTGGACATCACAATGCTTGCTGATCACATCATGGATGCTTCAGCTGGAAGGCTTAAGCAGACCACAGTCACTGAAACAGATTCTGCAAAGGTTGGCATCAGCAGTGATGTAAAGTCACTGTCTGGTTACCTTGATGAGGTGGAAAGGTGAGTCAAAGTGCTAGAAAATGCTAGAAGAAGTTGCTATGTTAATTTCTAATTTTTTTAAAGCACTGAACGTATGTCACTGTCACAGCGTTCAGTTTGGTATCTTGGTTTTCTTTTTTGTTTTCCGTGCAGGTTTCTAAAATCTAAGCCCCAGGCTACAAGCCCCAAACCAAATTCACTCTCAGGGCTGGAGGAGCAGCCGACTCCTCATGCAAACCAAGCGCCCTCGTCTCCCTTTGACTGGAGCTCCTTCCTCTGTGCAGCTATGAAGGAGGAGAAGTTGAAAACTAACTCCTCCTGTCTAGCCATGACTGAGTCAGAGCAGCAAGAGCTGTACGAAACCATCAGGCGTGCTCTGCACTCCCTCAGAAAACACAAGGCAAGTTATGACCTCAGCTCCTGCTCCTGCTCCTGCAGACGGTGCGGCTGATGCGTATCTCGCTCTGTGACGCTTCCTTGCACTGTTGTCAATCGGCGGTCCGATGTGATCAGTAATTTTGTTTTTCTCAGGGTCCCATTCAGGACCAACACAAAGAGATTGCAGCAGTGATTCAACGCTGCTACAAGAGATACAAGCAGGTAAGATTGTTAATTTTAATATACTTTTTTTGTTGGAAAGTAGATTGTGTTACACTAAATGTGTAAATATAGCTTGTAGGTCTCTGTGTGTGTTAAAGAAAATACTCTGCATGTCTTGTCTGGAGATGAATGTTCCCTCATGGTCATTCTGGGCACCTAAGATGTAAAAACTCTCAGAAAGGACTGAGAAACAATCGTTTGTTCCTGCTTCAACTCAGTGTCTGATTCACAAATCAAATAGCTCCAGTTACATGACATCTTAACATCTGTCTGCAAATTCTTCTTTTTTACTTATACTGATGGGAATTGTGTATTCAAATGAGTCCTTACTCATACTTTCTACGTGTACTGCCAACACTACTGTATGAAGCTATTCTTAATTAGGTCTCCAGGAAAATGCCAATGACAAATTATTTGAGTCAGGTGTGATGAAACAGGGAAACATCAGGACATTCAGGACACAGACCCCGCATGACTGACTTAGGAAAATGATTTAGGGGTATCAGATTAAAGCCACACTTATCAGATATCTATAAGTTAAACATGAAAAAAACATGCGTAAGATCACGTTTTCATTTCGCAAGACTGCACAAAATCCAAAGACAACACGTCAAATGTGTGGTTGTAGCATAAAAAATGTGAAAATGTCCAAGGGGTAAAGTTAATTGAGGAAGGCCATGTAGAAAAGTAAGAAACAAAATATACAAAAACATTTCAGAAAGCACTTTTTTGATAACATCACGCTTCATGCCTGCGTTCCCTTACAGTATGCACTTTATAAGAGGATGACTTTGGCAGCCATCCTGATCCAGAGTCGTTTCCGGAGTTTCCACGAACAGAGGAAGTTCCAGCAGAGTCGTAGGGCAGCAGTCCTCATCCAGCAATACTACCGCTCCTACAAGCACTCCCTCAGGTGCTCCATGTGCACACGCGGGTGTGACGTCGCTGGGGTTGCACAAGAAATGTCACTAAAGCATCTGCTGCTTGTCTTTTGTTTGCAGCAGCATCCTAACTAAAAAACAGAACCAGGCTGCTCGCAAGATCCTGAGGTTCCTGCTCCGCTGCCGCCACAGGTGAGCAGCGAGCCTCTGGCCACATTCTCAAACTCTTCTCACACAAGGGCACCATGTCATGCACTCATACCACCCACCCACTGACACACATACACAGACTAACAGCGGTGCTAATAGTTGCTGTTGTTTTGCTGCTCCTGTGAAGCCCCTTGATGGACCACAGGCCTCTGAAACAGGTGAGTCCCCTCTTGCTCCCTCTCTTTCGAAGGCTGATGCCTGTTTGCATGACAGCAGAAGGAGAGGGAAAGGCAGAGGAGTTCCTGGATAATTGTCCTTCCCTCCTGCTCTCTTCTTTCCTCCCTATCTCTCTCTGTCTGCCTCGAAGGACCGCCGAATGATGACAATAAATATGCATGACTGACAGATAGAGACGCAAATCTTGCATACGGTCTTCTTGGGGGCATGTTCCGATTATCACGAGGGGACATCGAGGGTTGCTTGGCATGCAAATTTTTGTGTGCCTTGATGGATGGAGCTGGTACAGAGGATCTGAATGTATGTCTGCTGTGTAAGGATGTGAATTTAAGGAGATTTTGTCAAACATCTGCTGATTTCTCTGTGACATTTGAGGGATGATATATATATATATATATAAAAAGAAAAACAACTTGCTATTAAAGTGCTTTGCAAGAGTATTTTACCACTTTTTGCTTTTTCACATTCTGTTTGGTTGCAACCACAAAGTTCAATATATTTTATTAGGAAATGGAAGCTTAGCAATAGATTCGTTTTTTCAGATGAAAATATGTTGGAATGTTTTTTGTTTATTAGAGAACATTAGTGAACAAACACCATCAGAAAAATACAAGAAATGCAACAGACAGGTCAGGAAGAAAGTTGTGGATGAGTTAGGTTATATAAACAGCATTCCAAGCTTTGAACATCTTAAAGAGTCACTATTTAATCAATAGTTTGAAAATGAAAAGAGTTTGTCACAACTGCAAACCCACCAAGATATGACTGCCTATATAAACTGCAAAATACAAAAGAATAGTTATCAGCCTCATAACAAGAGGCCCATGGAGAGCAGCAGGTGGAAAAATCTGCTACTTTTAGCCATCCATTCCCCAGACCTGGCCATTAGATTAGAAAGGCAAGATAGCCGTGAAGGATGGAAAGCAGGGCTAAAACTGAAGCTCCTGCAAGAAAATATGTTAGAGACTGTAAAAGAGTTGAGACTGGAGTGAAGGTTCATCTTCCAGCAGGACAACAAGCCAAAATGTGCAGCCTGAGCTGCAAAGGAATGGTTTAGCTAAAAGCTTGTTCATGAATGAGACAGTTAAAGTCCAGACCTACTGACTGAGAATTTGCTAAGAGATTGCTGTTCACCTCCAAACAACCTGACAGAGCCTGAGTCTTTTTGTTTTTTTGTTTTTTTTTTGTTAGTCTGTTTTTTTAGAAAAATGGGTCAAAGATTTAGTTTTGGATGTGCAAAGACTCGCAGATGCAATTGCAACAACATGTGTCTCTTCATAACGTTGAGTCGGAGGAGCTGAATCCAAATGCTTGCTAAACTTCAGGGTTTTTATATATAAGAAAAGCAGGCACTACTTTGTGTCGGCCTATCGTATCGACTCCCAGTGAAATACACTGAATTTTGTGGTTGTAATGTGACAAAATGCATTGTGAACAGCTTAGCGAGCTACTCCATACGTTCACACTGACCTGGTAAACGTATTTTCTGGTTGTGTCTAATGTGCGTTTGGTTCTCCTCAGGGCCAGAGAGCAGAGAAAGGCCAGGGGTCCTGAGAATGCATCACCAGGCCCTGCACACAGCCCCATCAGCCTGTGATCAATCTACCCACCTCCCCTCTTTTCTTCTCAATCCATCTCTCCTGCCCCACCCCCATCCCTCTCCTTTTCCATTGCCCAGCCCTCTCCTTGTCCCCTCTTTTCTCCTCCTTGCTCTCAACCTCCCTGGCCTCATTTCTCAAGAGGAAAAAAAAAAGAACTCTTCCCAGACAGACTGAGGACAGGATAGGTGTCCATCATGGCAGCTCAGACAGACATACTGCTGGGCAGAGCCCCAGAACCAGGCTCTGCTCACAGCACTGATCCTCCTCCAGTTTAACTGGGAGGCCATCACATTAACCTCATGGCATTCTTTGCACTCCTCATGGGTATGTTTCTTTGCAAGAGCAAGTTGTCGAGCGGGACAAGCAGTTCAAAGGAAAAACAAAAAAAAAACAAAAAAAATAAAGAGGAAGTGCCTGACGACAACATCCTGCTGTTTGAGACAAGTGGCTGGATGTGCTGAAAAGGCTCCGACGGGGAACAGCTGGCTAGCAAAAGAGGCAACTTTGACATGCAAGAAAACACAAAACCCCGCTGTGTTCTTTTGTATCCAAACAGAGATCTGTGAAAGAATAAGAAAACCATAAACCAAAAAAAACTCACTTCTGTGTTGCATTTGCATGCAAGGTTTCCCCCCTCCCCCGCTTATTCCTCCTCTATATCATCCTACAGAGCTACAGTGGCAAATCATTCTGCTGATTCAGTATCTCACAGTATCACCCAACCACTCTGACTCACCGGCTTACAAAGCTATTAGTCACCTAATCAAAAAGAAAAGAAAAAAAAACAGGGGGGGAGGAACTGCACTTGAATGTACAAGGAGCATTGTTAGAGAAAAGGGAAGCGGCCTGAATAACGATGTCTTAATTTGCTACATGGACTTTGTATGGAGTTGTTCTCAGCGGCAGCACTTTTGCTCGCCCAACGTGGTGTGTCCGTGTTCGTTCAATTCAATGCATGTGTTTGAGCTACGAGCTCCTGCATGCTTGCCAAAACTGCTTTAGTGTTGTTTCTTTTCGTATTTCTATGTGTAACTGTGTCTCATGTCTTCATCGACTTATCCTTGCCCTGTGTAATGTGAACCGTGTAAGGACAAACGACTTCTTTTTTCTTTTATTTTTGGGTGCTTTATTTATTATTTATTTATTTAAGGGTATAATAATTTCTTTAACTGGCTCAAGAGTGGCTTAGCTCGAGACTGGTCCCCCAACTCAAAAAAACCCTCCCCCTCCCGGTGTGATAAAATATGACATGTTCCAATGGTTAAATGTCTCTGTTAGTTTGTTCTGCGTGAACCTCCAAATCCTAACTGTGGTTTTGAGGACAGAGTCACATAACATTGCCTTGACTTCTTCTTGACTCCGAGAGGTCTCTATGCTTGCTCTGTAAAGGACATGGGTCCGATACCTGCCCCTGTGCAGGGCACCGCTCCCTGTATTAGCCTCTATACGGGCGATCAAATCCATATTTTGGACTATTGCATATTTCTGTATATAAACTGACGAGGTAAGGGGATATAAGGACCCTGAAACTTTTTCATAAGAAGACTGTATTTAAGATTATAAATTATTTTACTTCCCGTAACGAGAACTTTAGACAGAGATCTGGGTACACAGGACGGCATATAGCTTGTAAATAATGTAGATAATACAGACAAAGTAATGTGCATGAGATTTAAGACAAAAGAAACAGCTAAAAGAACATGTTAGTGGCTATGGACTGTGAGAGGATTTTAACTGCTTCACTTTAAGAGTATCCAGTATAAGTGTTATTGAAAAAGAACATTTTCTTAAAAGCATGCAAACAAAAAATCTAACATTAGAACTATAAGTGGGAAAACAAAGTAAGCTGAAACCATGATCTTTCAGACGAAAAAAAACAAAAAAACAACAAAAAACCATTTACACTTTGTGCTTTTGTTTCTTGGCTAGCAAAAATTAAACCCGTTTTGCCAGTAGTGCCAATCCTTATGAATGCTATTTTTGCCTAACAAACACAGTATGTTACGCTGGGGAAACCAGTACTCTAAAGTTAACAGCAAGATCCACAGAGGCAGCACATGCTGACATTAAACAATAGTAACCTAGTTCTAGCTCAGATGTAGACCTACAAGTCCTGAAGTTTATCTCAAAAAAGGTAGACTTATGCATAAAGAGATGACAGGGATGATGCAAGTACAAAAGACGATGCTAAAATTGCAGACGTTAAAATGTGAATGCTGTGACTGGTTAAATAATGAAGAGAAGAGGTGGGTGTAAAAAGTCTGCACACATTAAAATGCCAGGATCCTGCGATACAAAAAGATGTTCATCTCTTACCATCTTTAATGTGAAACATAGGCTTATATATAGGCATTGGTGTATAAGATTTAATGTGAAACTGCTTATTTGGTTAATTTAATTTGAACTGCATTGTACAGGAAAACATGAGGGGAGCTTGGTGACCTTTTGTCTGAGAAAAGGGACTTTATAAATTCAGTTTATTTACTTCTTTTTTTTCTGTGGACCTTACCACTCAGCTGAAAACAAACTGAAATCTTTTAAATAGTAATAATAATGTGGTTGCATAAGTGTGGACAACCCTAAACTAAAGCTTTGCTGAAACATGTTCCTATTTTATTACAGCTTGAGTTAGAGTCTGTCAGCAAGACACATGTCGACTCGGTAATATTTGTTCACTCTTACTTGAAAATTATCCATATTTGCCATATTACGAGAACCCTCTCCTGCACTCAGCCCTCCTCAGATGATACGTCCGAGCACCGGCTGTTCATCTTCAGCTTCCTAGCAGAAACCTGAAGGTTTAGTGCTAACATTTTAGAATTCTCAGAAATCATTTTATTTTCACTTCCACCAAAATAAAAACAAAAAGTCCAGCCTTTTTTTTTTATCACAGCGTAATGCATTCCCCTACATGCTTTTGGAAGACTTTGAAGGTTGCTCTACAGATTTTTGGTTGGATCAATCTCGTCGCGAGATTTTTGGAGTTCAAACACAGAAAAGAGGATCCACGCTCCTATACAACCACTTTATTTCGGGGGTTTTTGTTTTGCATAAAAGATTTCAGTTTGTTTGTTTAGGAGGAAAAAGTTTATCTTTGTCACTTTTTTTTTTACATTACAAAGCATGAGGTGTGTAGACTTTTTATATCCATTGAACATCTCTTACTGTGTGGTTGTGCTCCAGCAACATATTTGCTTTTATCAAGACCATCGATCTCACCTACAGCAGATCCAGCCCGGCCTCCAGTCAAAGCTTTCCATCTTCAAACAGAATGTCTCTGAACTCATGGTTTGTTTCATTTTTTATTATTGTTTCTTTCTATCTATCTTCCTTTCCATCTTTCTTTCTTTCTTTTTTCCTTTCTTTCTTTGCTCGTTCTTTCTTTCTTACTTTCTTTCTTTCTTCCTCATTGTCACTGCCATAATTGTATGACATGTAGTTTAATCTCATGGAAAGTTTTGTTTAGAAAGTGCCTGCTCAGTAACAGAAAACTAATATCAGGAAGTATTGTATATTCTCCCAAAAATGTTCCCAGTTATCTCTTTATTTTCCTAAATTGTGTGTTAAAATTGAACTTGACAGTGTTCTGCTCTCTGTTAAAAACCCTAATTTGTCTGGTATGAATGGATGCTTGTGGCCTAATTGATCATATGTGTGACTATGTCGGGCTAACAAATATGTCAGTATCGCCCTTACCTTTGTGTGTACTTATCAGAGGAGGGGAAAAAAAACATTTAATTCTGCTTCTGTCTATGAGAGGCACTATCACAAGCCAATTCCCAGCATCACTATTAAGAGACTCATGTGTTTTCTGAATCTCACTCTTATTTTACTCCCAGAAATAATTTGTTTCTAAAACAGAACTCTAATTTCTGGCTAAATTACTTTTATAGACATCGTCTTTGTGGATTTTTTTCTGTCACTCAGTCTCTGACTCCAATGTGCTCACACACACAGCGTGGAACTCAAACGTATACAGTCTGGCTCGTACGCAAATAAGGCCACACTCTTTCTCTCATGTGCTTATGTCTTTGGGAGGCATGAAATCTCTCCTTTAGATTATACTCAGGGTTGAAGAACAGGGAGATGGTATGTGGATTGCATTAACATAAGTGTCCCACATGTGGAGGCTGTGTACATTTGCGTGTACGCATGTATGTGTGTGTGCGTGGTTTATAATATAACATCTGTCCAGTCACTCTGTAGCACCTTCAAATTTAATGTGAATGTTTGACACACCTGCCCCCCCCCAAAAAGTTAATCAATTAAGGTGTGTCATGGATCAAGCTTCCAATTTTAAAAAAAACACTCAAAATACTCCTAAGTTGGGAGATTTTGTCTAAATTTAAATGACATACAAAACAAGTATTAAGAAGCTACACTGATGCAAATGTTCTTAATTTTAATGTACTCATAAGATCCTACAATGTGTCATTTTTAGATTATTCTGAATTATAATATCTTGCAGTGTCTTGCAAAAGTATTAAACCCTTGAACTTTCTCACAATTTGTCGTGTTACAATCCCAGACCTTAACATATTGAATTTGAGGAAAATTATACATGTTTTTTTCTTTTAATCTTTTAGTAATAAAAATATGAAAAGTGTGATATGCATTTGATGCAACTCGCCATATTAATTCTATGCAGAATTTAGTGGTGCAATTAAGGCTGCATTAAGTGGTCTCCAGCTCTTCAAACCTAAAGAGACTGAAAATTGAGCCCATTTTCTTTGCTAAAAAGTTCAATCTCAGTCAGATTTTACGTCCGGGGCTTTGACTGATCATTCAGCCCGGAATATGCTCTGATCTAAGCTATTCTGCTGCAGCTCTGACTGAATATTTGGGATATTTGGGAATATTTGGAAAATTCAGCTCTGACCTAGTCTTTTACAGACTCTTGGTTTTTTTCCCCAGGATTTATTCCTCTTTATAGCTTCATGCATTGCGAATCTGGTCACCTTCCCTTCTATACATGCCAGGTTGGTTCTGTCAACAAATTCTCCCAGCTGAGCTCTGCAGCTCCTCTAAAGTAGCTAGGAGATGATTAAATCTTTCTCTGATTAACACTCTTTATGCTCTGCAGCTCCTCCAAAGTAACTAGGAGCTGATTGAATCTTTCTCTGATTAACACTCTTTATGCTCAGCCATTCAGTTAGACTGGACAGCCTTGTCTTTGTAAGGTTTGTTTTACAGCTTTCCCCTGCTGTAAGCTTCTCCACGACTTCTCCCTGATCTGTCTGCGCTGTTCCTTGGGTCAAGATGCTCAGTAATGTTCTCTATAAAAATCTAACTCTCTTATGTGACCTTAGAGGCAACTGGGTGCACTTTACTTAAAGGTAGCAAAGCAAAGAGAGCTGAATGCAAATGGCTGCCACACTTTTCAGAGGTATATTTTAAAACATCTTGAAAATTGTGTATTCTTTTCCTTTCACTTCATTCATCCATCCATCCATTTTCTTTACACCCTTTGTCGGGAGGGGCCTTTCACTTCATAGTCACCCGATAATCCCAATAAAATACATTAAAGTTTGTAGTTGAAACAAGACAAAATCAGAAAGAAATAAATACAAAATTGCAGTGTTATGAATACTTTTTAAAGGCACTGTAAGTAATATATCTCCGTCATTATAGCAATCTTTGTGTGTGGGGTTTATTTTCAGTTTTTTTTTTTTTATCATACTGACGGCCATGTTGAGGACAGTTCCTTTTGAACAGACATTAAACTGTCCTCCCTCTCTCATCACCAAAGCTAAAGATGACTTTGTGAAACTCCCTCACATATGTACACACACAGGCATCAGTTCAACAACTTCTACAATGAACAAAATACCATCCCACACCACAGAAACTCCATCAGCAGGATCATGTTTCGCAGAGGATGGTGACTGTAAAGAGTATGTAACTAAGATTAAGATAAAGCAAAGACTGCACAGGTAAGAACCTTTTACCACAGCAGACAGGTGGCAAAACATGCACAGAGGTAGCCTCTGTTCTCGTACGTCCGCCTGGAAACGAACCGTATAATCTTTCAGGCCTTGTTTCAAGAGGGCGTGGCCAAACACCACATTGCATGCTAGAATGGTAGACCCTTATAGATAACCTAAGGCTAGACCTCTCCTTGCCTTCCTCCTCTTTCGCCTCTGTCTTCCCTTTTCTCTCTCATCTCCTGCTGTACCATCATCCTGCCTGCCGTTGTTTCTCATGCCGATCTCAACCGCTCATTTCTCTCTTTCATTTTGTAGCCTAGTTTTTGATCCTTCTTTTTGTTTGTTTGTTTTTACAAACATGCATGCACAAGCATCACTAACTTGTTGATGTTTTCAAAAAGAATATTTTGTTGCTGAGGCCATGCAAAGTGTTTTTGAATATTGCCCTTATATGTGGAATATGTCTTCTGAATGCTTTACATAATTTCTGCTGTAAAATGAAATCAGAATAAAAAGAAAATTTGCACTTTAACCTATTTTTTATTTTTGGGGGGTGATGTTTTATTTCTTATTTTGTCTATTTTTCTTATATTCATTCTTTCCCCTGCCAAATGGCCCAGATAAAAAACTTTATGATGACATGCAGAGCCATCGAGAGTGGTGGGTTAGAATGTGGCTGAGCTGCAAAGCTTGTCCAATAGTCAAAAGTATGCAAAAAAGATAGATTTTTGCACTTTGAAAATATTTGAAAACACGTATTTCTTATTACATAGACATGAACACAAACATAAAAAGATTGGTCACCATTATGAAATTTAACTAGTTCTGATGTTTAAAATCATTTTTGCACACATCTCGAGTACTTCAGTAAATGATCAGGGATATTTAAATAACCTGTTTATGATGACATTACCTTCTTTCTTAAAGCAGACAATAGCAGTCAGGATTACTGAAATCAAGAGTCCAGACTTGAAGTGTGTTAAAGATTAGGTTGACGACAAGCAAGGACTTCTTCCAATTTTAAAAGCTTGGAAGTTTGGGAGTTTCTTCTTGTGGTATTTTAATTACAAATACCGCAAGAAAGGTAGCAGTAAACACATTTATTATTAATAAGATAAAATTGCTAATTTAATTACACATATTACAATACAGCTGTGTTCATAAGATATTAATTAAAGTGTAAATACTTAACTGCAGCTACTGGATTTCCAAAATAAATAAATAAATTGTACTTGTATTGTCTGTATTCTAATAATATGTTTTAAAATAAAACTTACTACATTCACCAATGTTTTTCATGTATTCAAATAAACCAAGTGTTTGTCCCTGCAGTTGACATCTTTTAGAGAGAAGTTACATGAACTTTTCAAAACAGCGTGAAGAGTATTTACTTAGGACTAAACATTACAACACTCAGTTCCAATGTTAACAGAAAGTTCCAAGGCAATCCGGAAAATTACCAGTGCTTACGTCATTCATTTTTACCGTAAATATGTGATACCCTCCTCAATATTGCTGTTTTCTCACTGATTCTACTTTTTAGGACACTGTAGCATATATATATATACAGGAGTCTGGAATTTATATTGTAACTCTAGTTTTGGTATTATTGTTCAGTTTCTCTCCCAAAAAATGTAAAAAAAAAAACGTGGATTTTTGCTGCATCCGAGCCTTGGAAAATGTACCGTAAGTACTGTAGAAACCGGACATGTCGTAGAGCTTGCAGCTGATATAAGGCCGTGGTTCGTTCCGGAGAAAAGTGGATTTGGCCACTCCAACGAGGGCGGATTTTAAGAGCAGAGCAAGCGGTCGTTTAACTATGAATTGTACATATTTTAGAAGTAGAGTATTTAATATATCTAGAAAATGAGAGCTTTGGGCTTTTTCCTGTGGGAACTCGGCGCTGTATTGCTCATCAGCTCGCCTTCGACTGAAGAAACAATGCGGGCCTAGCTAGCGGAGGCTAATCGGATAACTGGCCGACCAGTGGGATTTAAAACCGTGGACGGAGCTGTGATTTAAAGCTGTTGAGGCGACATAAAACGGTAGGTTACAACTGTTTATTGGTGTAGGTTTGGATGTATACATATATCTTAACCTTGGTTTCATTTTTGTGTATTAAAACGTTGGATTTTTGAGGCCATGGGTGTCAAGAGATAATGCGTTAGCATGCTAGCTTCAGTCTGTTGAGTAACAATCTTTGTGCTTCTGATTGAAAAATCCTTCAGTGGTGAGAATGTTTAGAATACATTTGGGCTAAAAACTAACAGAAACTCACAGATACACTTTCTAATACATATATATGTATATATTCTAACATCAGTGTTGGGGAAAATCTGTTCTTCAACACCCAGTCAGTAATAACCTCTTTGTAAAGGATATTTTTAGTTGTTTTTTTTAACTTATCTGCATTGAAAGAATATTGTGGTGAATTTAGCTTTAGTTGGGTACAGGACATGAAGCCATCCTTAAAAATACAATCTCTGTATTTCAATCTCATAACGATGCTTTGCTGATTAGTTTGTCGCATGTAATTATACAGGTATGGATTATGTTAAGAAACACTTTCGATTTCCAAAGGTTGTTCTTTGTTTGTTTGATTTTATCAACCAGTCCGCATAGAACTAAAATATATATCTTTTAGATATATTTTTATCGCTTTTGTTCTCTGATAAATTAATGGTTTAAATATAATAATGTCCTCTGAAAGACAGAGCACATCATCAGATGATATCATTTTGGGCTTGTTTTAGTTGTCCTAATCTCATTAAATCAGGACAGAATTGGCAGTGAATGTTAATGTAAGTCGGTATTGGTGAGCATGTTGTCCAGGCCTTGGTTTTTTTTTTCTTTTTGTCCTTGCATTTTCCCAGTGAGGACAGGCCTTTGCTGTCTTTGAGTGACGGTGTTCTAGTGCACAGTTAATCTCTACTGTCATCCAGGCTCATGTTTCAAAGTTTATCTGTAAAATGATGTTGAGACGAGATAAGCAGTGCTTTTCGTTTCTCTTCTAATGCTGTGATGACAGTTTCTAGAAATGCTTTGAGCAGAGACTGACCCCCTCAGTCTCTGATTGTATCAGAGACTGATAGTCTCTGATACAATCTTTTCTGATTGTATCAAGCTTAGACCATCTGATGTCATTTCCCCCCCTAAAATATAAAATTATACTTTTTTATTATTATTATTCAAGGCTTCCTGTCACTAATTATTTTGCGTGGATTTCTTATTGATCATTTAAATGGTCATTTAAATTATGCTTCCTCTGGCCTGATTATGAAGCCATAAAAATAGGAGTATTCTTTAGTTGGTAACAGGATTCATGTCCAACAGAGATGTAGTTCTGTGACCTGGTGGTTCATGTGTGGCGTGTCCACCAATTGGTAAAATATTAAATTGTTGTTTGTTTTTTACATGTTGGTCAAGTGGTAAAGTCTGCATCATCCCTATAATAATTTCCCCACTAGTATGTTAAAAATATTCAGAAAAGTTAGGCCTCTTAAATTTCATATAAAAATGTGAAAAGTTGTGACCCAAAATTACAAAACTGGAATAATTTAAACAATATTCTGGACTCCCCCCCCCCCTTTTTTTTCAGCAATAAAAAGTTAAAACTCCTCACAGATATTGGGGAGTGCAGATTTAAAATAAAACTTTAAAAGCAGTTTCCCATTAATCACAAAGATTGACAGTTTCTAAAACATATTTGATATTTTCCTGGGTTTTTAATCAACTATACACATTTTTAAAGTAAAAGATTATTATTTTTGGTTAATTGACTTTTAAAGGGGCATTATTCAACCAGTTGTCACATTTACTTACACTATATTTGGTGATTTAAAGTTATATGTTAAGAACTTTTGAGTTATTTATTGATTTATTGGTGGGCTCCAGACATTCCACAAAACAGCATTTTTTTTGTATTTTTAGAAATGGTATATATATTTATATCCATGTTAACAAGAGTTGTTTACTCAAGTAAATCAACTCTTGTTTTAACTTAATGACATTCCAGCACTGGTCACAAGCTATATCACTAACACGAAGGGGAAAAATTGGCTGACGAATGACATTCCGGGTGTGTTTTCTTTACATTTCTTGCATACATTATCTGCAAATCGCAGAAGCAAATAAGATGTTGTGGAGGAGGTATTGCTGCTAGTTGCATAATCATACATTCAGCGCTATGCGCAAAACGCTGCAGCTGCAGACGTATGGTAATATTCCCAATTATACATTGGGGATGCTGATTATTTTCCCTTTTTTTTCCCCAATTGTTGTAAATCTCTCTCTTTTTTTCTCCTTCTTGCAGCAATGAGTTCACAGCTGCAAGTCTTCTCTCCCCCTTCAATCTCCTCCAGTGCCTTTTGCCGAGTTAAGAAGCTCAAGGTGGAGAGCAATGTCTGGGACGTTTCCACCACTGACACCTACGGTTCCATAGCAGGCCAGTCGGCGTACGCATTCACCCCAGCCATGGCCGTGGCTCCGTTTGCGCCATCACTCGTCTTCCCTCCCGCTGCCACGGGCTCCAGGGGCCAGGTGGTGGTGCGAGCCGCTGATAGCACAGGTAGTCTTCCTCGCGGGTCCAGTCGGCGCGTCCCCGAGCAGGCGGCCTCTTCGTCGTACAATCACGAGGCGTCGTCGGAAGCGAGGAGCCAGAGGCACGGCCAGAAGAGAAAGATAGAAGAGGTCAGCGAGGGCAGCGGGAGCGGGTGTGGCAGCGTTCAAATCCTGGAGGAGCTCTCGGCTCCCGCGGCGACCTACTCCACCCGCACGGGCGGAGGCGGGGGAGGCGGCACGGGGCAGTCCATCCCTCACTCGGCCCCGACCACCAAGAGCAGCAGCTCCAATGGCGAGGGGGATTATCAGCTCGTTCAGCACGAGATCCTCTGCTCCATGTCCTCCAGCTACGAAGTCCTAGAGTTCCTGGGAAGGGGCACGTTCGGTCAAGTGGCCAAGTGTTGGAAAAGGGGCACCAATGAGATCGTGGCAATCAAGATTCTGAAGAACCATCCTTCATACGCTCGTCAGGGACAAATCGAGGTAAAGCACGTTCGTGATTCAGCAGGTAGAATCTCCAGGGAAACCAGCGTTTGTTTCTAATTAGTTGGTTTCTGTTCTCCACAGGTGGGCATCCTGAATCGGCTGAGTGCAGAGAACGCAGACGAGTACAATTTTGTGCGCTCGTACGAATGCTTCCAACACAAGGGCCACACCTGCTTGGTGTTTGAGATGTTGGAGCAGAACCTGTACGACTTTCTCAAGCACAGCAAGTTCAGCCCGCTCCCCTTACGACACATCAGACCCATCCTGCAGCAGGTGGGCTGAACGTCACCTCTTCTTTTTTTTTTTTTGTCGTCGTAGTCATAGTTTTTCAAGAAGTTCTAACAGCTGTTTGCGTCTCTAGGTGGCCACAGCACTGATGAAACTGAAGAGTTTAGGACTGATCCATGCGGACCTGAAACCTGAAAACATCATGCTGGTCGACCCGATCAGGCAGCCGTACCGGGTGAAGGTCATAGACTTCGGCTCTGCGAGTCACGTGTCGAAAGCTGTGTGCTCAACCTACTTACAGTCTCGCTACTACAGGTATTTTACTAATCTCGACACAAGCTGTCATTTTGGAAACAAAGAAGAAAAAAAACATTTGGCATCAGATTTGTCACTTCACTCATTAATTGCCAATTGCTGTCTGCCGTCCAGGGCTCCAGAGATCATTTTAGGCCTGCCGTTCTGTGAGGCCATAGACATGTGGTCATTGGGCTGTGTGATTGCTGAGCTGTTTTTAGGCTGGCCTCTTTACCCCGGAGCTTCCGAGTACGACCAGGTCAGTGTGGATGTTGTTCAGATCTTAAATCTAATCATCCGAAATGAGAAGATGCAGAAGATCGTACAAAACAAACTGATTCCTTGTCCTCTGCGTCTCCAGATCCGATACATTTCTCAGACTCAAGGCCTCCCAGCTGAATACCTCCTGAGCGCCGGAACCAAGACCAGCCGCTTCTTCAACCGAGGC
Source organism: Micropoecilia bifurca (assembly GCA_903067075.1). Classification (NCBI taxonomy): domain Eukaryota; kingdom Metazoa; phylum Chordata; class Actinopteri; order Cyprinodontiformes; family Poeciliidae; genus Micropoecilia; species Micropoecilia bifurca. The sequence continues at coordinate 76,030 of CAEGAF010176293.1, read as the reverse complement.
CCGGACTCCAGCTACCCGCTCTGGCGGCTCAAGGTTGATATGGCATATTAAAGCTTACCACTCATCTACTACTCAAATGTAGTAGATGACAGCTAGATGGAAGCATTGCTAAAATATCCCAGTTTTAAGAGATTCTTGTAGCATCATAAAGTGATCTACTGCACAGACTAGGACTTAGCTGAGAAAACTTTAATCATTCAAAGCAAATCAAACCTTTTTTTAAGGTATTTTTAGTGTTTTGTTGCAGAAAATGTTTTTATGAAACACAGTTTAGATTTTGCTTCTTAGAGAATTTTGTACAAATTGTGCAACACAGTCGTTAGAGGTTAAAAACAAAACCTCTAACGACTGTTTTACCGTTTATTTATAATGTAATAAATAAACGGTAAAAGTTTATTTATTACATTATATTACAACTTTATCAGGCAGAAATCTGCGTTGCTCTTATAAAACTTCCTACATATACTTCCTGTTTTACAGAATATTAATCTGCCTCATAAAACAACAATCTTATACAATTAAAGCTGTCAACAAGTCCTGCCCCATTTTCTTGACAAATTCTCTCATAATTGGCATAATGCTTAAGTTCTCTCGTAATTTGATTCATCATTCCAAAATGGTTTTATCACTAAAGATACACATGAATTACATTCTTTGTTTGTTTTTTTTCCACCAGACACCAGCAGAGCACGAAATGGAGATGGGTATCAAATCGAAGGAGGCCAGGAAGTACATCTTCAACTGTCTAGATGACATGATGCAGGTACGCTTAGTAGACTTTGTTTTAATGTCTAGGAAATCTTCTGACTTATTTGTCGATTGTGAAACCGCTTTCATTACTTTCCGCGTTCAGGTCAACCTGTCATCTCATTTGGAGGGGACGGACATGCTGGCTGAGAAAGCCGACAGGAGAGAGTTCATAGATCTCTTGAAACGGATGCTTCGTCTCGATGCTGACAAAAGAATCACTCCCACAAAAACGCTGGCTCACCCTTTTGTCACGATGAGCCACCTAATAAATTATCCGCACAGCTCACAGTAAGTGCAGTCGGGGTGGGGAAGTCGAATCAGTTTTTGGAGAAAGTGCTTACCTAGGTGTAGCTGTTAAAATATTTGGCACTCCAACGATTTTCTCCCTCCCTCCACCAGTGTCAAGTCATGCTTCCAAAATATGGAGATCTGCAAGCGGCGGAGCACGTACGACAGTAGCAAGTCTCTGTACTCCACCAATGCAGTTCCCAGTGCTGCCGCAGGAAACCTCACTGTTACCTTCAGTAGCCAGCTTAACCAGCATAACCAGGTAGGAGCTGTGCGTGCAAATATTTCTGTACACCTGACTGTAATAGCACACACTAAATGTGGGTGTTCATTGTTTTTTTTGTTGTTTTTGCTCTCTGTCAACATGCATAAACCGGTTTTTAAGCCTTTGACTCTGCTTATGTCAAGTATTATGACACCGTATCCTGATATCCTTAAATGACTCTCAAGCCAATTTGGTTTACAAAATGAACTTTCTACTCTTCTCAAAACGTTAGAAATTGTTTTCAGCAGAGTCCAGGCGTAGCTTTTCAAAGAGTGTGCCACTTTCTGCAGTGGAATAATTACAGAGATCTTTTGTCTTTCCACTTTAAAAACGCAAAATCTTACCAAATATGTTTGGTCTAATTTCTAGTGCAGATATCTTTGTACTCTTGAGATAAGACAAAACGAACTTACAAGCAGCAGTTCAGCAAGATAGAGGAGATTTTTTTAAGTCAGTTTCTTAATACTGATAAGAAAAAGTACTAGAAACTAGAACAGATATACTTGGTAACATTTTGTGTTTTTTGCAGCGTGTCCACTAAGGTGGTGTTCTCTTGAGCTGGGCAGTAACATTTCAAGGGCGCTCGTGTCAGCTTTGGTTTATCAGACTCTGTGAAGTATCTAAATGAATGACATCCAACATGTGTTTCTGAACCTCTAAGCCTTCTGGTGTTGATTGGTGTCGTCCTCTCAACAGGTGCCTTCTGCAGGGGGTGCGGTGCCTTTGCTGAACTACCAGCCAGCTCTTTACCAACAGGCCACTATCAACATTCCTGGTTTGGCTCAACAAAGTGTCCCACTTCCAGCCCGTCCTGCTGGGCTGTGTAGCCAGACAGAACCGTTCCAGCAGACCCTTATTGTGTGTCCACCCTCTACTATTCAAGGTAGAGCTCAGACTTATAGTCACACAGCAGTTCTCTTAGAATTTATCCTGCATTAGCAAATACTAGACTAAGGCAGCGGTTCCTAAAGGGTTTCATGCTCCACCTTCTGCCCCTTCGGAAACTTACAGAAAATGCTTCAAAATATGTAAAGAATATCAATTTTTACAATGTTTTTCCCCCCACTTTTCACTATTCAATTATTATTGCTTTAGTTTGGCATAAATGCTGCCACATGCATTTTAATTTTAGTTGGCCATGAGTTCTGTGGTGGAAAAATGTTATCAGGTAATATAACTTTATTCATTCTGATGTCGTAAAGTTTTACCAGATACTAAACAATAACCTTATGCATATGTTCTTGATTCCAAGAACATATGCAATATATATATTTTTATATTAATCCCACAGTTCCAACACAAGTCTTGTCCAATAAAGTAAAATAAAATCTAAATTTTGTTTCATACACTTGTCCATTTTCCTTGCGCTGTGCTAGCTTGAGGAGAAAGCAGCTTGATGACCATGTCAAATATTATAAATATATATATTTAATATTGAATGTATATAGTCTAGTTTTAAACTTTTAAGTTATTTTAACTTGTATTATTAAGTTATCTTAACTTCTGCATATGTATATATCCATATATATATATATATATATATATATTTCCCAGCTTTCTGAGGCCACCGTATCGCACCCTGGTGGCCACCTAGGGAATTACAGCCTCAACTTTGAAATACATTGCACTATAGAAGCCTTGCATTCTCACAAATAAACTGATCGCAAAAATAGGGTTTAGTTTTATTTGAAAAATTGTTTTTTATAATCTTGATTTCTTTTTTCTTTCTGGTTTTGTGTTTTTGTTTCAATTGTTGTTTTGTTTTTCAGGGCTACAACCATCGAGTAAGAGCTCCAGCTTCCCTGTCAGAGTGGAGAACTCTGTACCTATAGTACCTCAGAACCAGTCTGCTCAGTCACTGCAGATCCAACCAAGTATGCTCACCCAGGTAAGCATTTTTATGGTATTCAAATATGTTCTTTTCACATGATCACTATGACCTTCAGTGTTTTTTGCTAGATTCTGTGTTTTACATCAACACAAAAGGGTTGGGAAACAAGATACAGGACTTTCAAATGTTTATAGTAGTCATATTGTAAAAATAAATAAATAAGAACAACAGTGATTCAGTTCTTAACTTTTACTCTTATTTCCATTAACTGCTGATCTGTGATTTTCAGCACTGGGAGAGCTGAAGGACTGGAGTTAAAGACAGCTAAATTTAGGTGTCTTTAACTCGTTTTGCAAATTTTAAGTTTTCAGAGTCTCTTAAACCTTTATGCCCCAATCCCCAATTTAGCTGCCTAATAACTTTGGATACCTTGATCCAGGGCGCTGATCTCCTTAGGCCTCACTCTCCCTCATTATGCCTCACCTCATACTCTGTGCTTAAGCGCATAAACCTTGAAGTTTACACAACTTAAGAGTTGGGAAAATATGTATCAAAATATATTCTGTCCAAAATTCTCGCTTTCCTAATGATTGTTCTCAGTGTGCTAAGCAAACACTGTCTGACCTTGCTGAAAAAAAGGTCTTGACAAATTGGAGATGGACTTTCAGAGTTTTGATCACAAAGTTGAACAAAAATGTGTTTGATCTTGACTTTCTTATATGTGAATACTAGAAGAAACATACCATGAATTTATCACATTTTGTGCTTAACTGATAATCCTCTGACTACATGGATTAAAGGAGGCAAAAAATCTCATCGGTTTCACAGTTTAGGTTTATCAAAGGTTGTATACTTGAAGTTGCTTGTCCTTCTGTCGCGCTTCGGCTCTTTGTGGATTTGCTTTCAGAGGCGATTGGAGTGTTTTTTGAGATGTGAGGGGTGTTGAGTACTCCTACGTCAGTCACGTAGCTGACCAGTCTTCCCTCTGTCCGTCTCTTTGCAGCTGTTTGTGCTTCCCCCTCAGCCAATCACAGGGCTGCAGGGCCTGACCTTGTTTTTTTTTTTTTTTTTAACTCCTCACCTAACGCTGCCCTCCTCTATCCTCCCTTCCTCCTCCAGGGTTCCTGCACACCCCTGATGGTGGCCACCTTGCACCCACCCCCACCAGGCATAGCCCCTCAGTATTCCCTGCCCCTGGGGCTGGGCCCCGGGGTGGGGCGGCCCGCCCTCCTGGAGCACACGGCCACTGTGCTGGTAAAGCACCGACGGCATCCTGTGGAGAATGTCTCGCTCACTAACACTAGCAGCTTTCCTTCCCCATTCTGTCTCTCTGTCTCTCCATCCGTTTGCAAGTTCTCCGTTCCTCCTGTGCCACACGTTGTATGGGGCTCGTCCTTCTTGTAGTTTCCTATTTCACGTACGGACGTATCACAGTTGGTCCATGCTCAAATTCCGCCTTATGGTCCAGCAGCACTTAGTGTTTGAACACGACGTCAAAATTGATGACATTTCCCCTTTTCTATCCCCTTCATCATCCACCCATTTTCATTCCCCAGTTCTTCCTCCAATAGGTCTACTCAGGGCATGGAGCGCATGCGCTGCTGAGTTGGTCTGCGCTTTGCTTGTAGCTTCTCTTTGTCCTGTCCTGCCATCGGTTCCCAGCAGCAGAGGTCGCAGCTGCGACCACCAAGAGCTCTCACACACACCTCTTCTGTTTCAGCCCCTGAACATGTGGCATGCTCTTTCCCAACATTTACGATCAGCAGACTGTTTGGCATCAGGGGACTGAACTAATCTGGATCTTCTTTAACAGGCACCGCGGTTCTGTAAATACTCGACTCTTTATCTGATCTGTTTACAGCGCCTCATTGTTTGTGCTTTGCATGGTTTCATCCTGTGAATTTGTTGCAGGCCGATGCTAGAATTAAAGGAATGGCTTGGGAAAGGTTGCTCGCTTCTCTAGCTTTGTGCTTTTGCCTGTAGACGATCCTGGCAACTGGCTTGTATTTATTTACTTTTTTTTTTATTTTTTTAGTCTGTGGATTTCTCAGCATGGCTTAATACGTCTGGCCCATGGCAGCAATTAGAAAACCGATTCTCATTTTTAAGTGTCTACTTGGGTGCATCTACTCATGGGTCTTTTTGTCTTTCTCAGCAGGCTTGGCCAACTGGTGCCCAACAAATCCTCATCCCCTCGTCATGGCAGCAGGTCCCAGGTGTGGCCATCCATGGCTCCGCCCACCAGGCGAACGTCACAGAATCTCCCCTGGAAGCCATTCACTCGGGCGCCGCAGTGCAGACGGGACAAAGCTGGCGGTGGGTGAACTGGTTTAGACACGCCGCAGGGTTGTGGGACAACAAGGAATTTGGTGTACTTGCCGTTTCTTTTAGTGTCTCGATGTCGATGTTGATTTGATGCCTTTTGGCTTCTGCAGGTCAGAAATGAGACTCTGATGTTTGGAGGGGAAAAAGGCTCAGAGTGTGGGAAGAAGACAGGCCTTTAAAAATGATTCTAGACAAATTGAGTTTTTTTTTTCATATTTAATACTGTTAGTCAGTAGTCTTCAACATTGGAGCATTATCACATTATTAAATACAATAACAAATAGTTAACAAATAAACAAAGGAAAGAACTCAGAAATATAGAAGCTGAATATTGCTTTACTTTTTGTAGTAAATATTTATTTCTCTTTATGGATTCAATTATTACTTTCTATTTGACAAAAAAATGCTGACTTTTGTCTTGCAAAATGAACTTAATCACTATTAAGAAAAAAATTTTAAGGCTCATTTTCTTTAGTGTCTCTCAGATATTGGTGGGTTTTTTTGTTTTTAAACTAGAAATCATCATCCCAAAAATAAACAAAGATGACATTTTGGACATTTTGCATCATTTTATTAAGACGCTATGAATAAGTCAGAGCTCAGTATATTTTGTGCCAAGAAACAGACAATTACTTTAGAAAATGTTGACAGGCCGTGATATGTTGATCTCTCTCTCTCTCTCTCTCTCTCTCTCTCTCTCTTTGTCATTCCAAATACCTCAGAATTGTCTCTTTGCCATCGTCATTTTTTTTTTCTTTTTTTTCTCTTGTTGTTTGCCGTGCTCATTTATTTAATTTGTTGTCCCCCAACAGAAACGGATCTCAAGCCAGGACGCAGCAAGAGAGAAAGAAAGGAAAAGCCCGGTGTGGGGAGAACAGAAACAGGTTTGGAAGGTTTTTTAAATGGTTGCGGCTTCCCTTGGGAAACGGCCGTTGTGCCAGATGAAGGCAAACCTAATCCCTCAATTAACTTTTTCTGATTTAAACCGTGATTGTCTGAGCCGCCCAATAGCTGCCTCTGATGCTTCGCGCGGAGAGGCTTGATGACACTTGAGTGACAACAGTTTCTGCTTAGGACACAAACGATGATCAGATGAGTCGAAGTGAAATGTCAGAAAAAATCTTCCAATAATCTGAAATCATTTCCACCACACCTTCATCGCCATTTCTTAAATGTTGCCAGGCCTCGATGGAGAGAAATAAAAAAACTAAAAGAAATTGTTTCCGTCTAGGGTTGTATCCACCACATCTATCCTCAGCAGCGGCGTGACCCCGCCCACTTCCTCTGTGGCCTTGTCCCAGCCCATCGTCATCTCGGACACCCCCAGCCCGGCGGTCAGCATCATCACCATTCACAGCGACACGGACACAGAAGACGAGCGCAAGTTCCACCCGGCCAGGTGAGTCCAACCCTCTGCTCCGCCTTAAACTCCTTACTGCTTGCAGACCGAAATATTCCAACCGATATTTCTCCGTCTAGTGTTGGACTGAGCCGAACCGAGCGCACCAACGTGATCAGCTGCGTCACGGTGCATGACTCCGACTCGTCCACCACCAGCCCGCTGACCCCGCTGCCTCGCAGTCTGAACGCCGCCGGCCTCCCGTCGTCCCGGCAGGCCAAGTCCCTGGCAGTGGTGGCTCCTTCGGTCAAGAGCCAGACCTCCGATAGGGCGGCGGCTTCACACGGCCGCATGGAGACTGGTGAGGACGTTGCGGATGTCGGTGGAGTTTAATTCCAAGCGTTGCTGATAAATGGATAACGATTCTGTCCCGTCGACCTTCAGGTACTTACATGAAGCCCAAAAGATCATCCAACCGGCAGCCGTGCAGCTCTGGGGAAAGCCTGGATCGAGCTGCGCTGGTCCCAAGCCAGTCTCACCCTTTGAACCTTAGCCAGGTGAGGCTTCGTCTCGCTGCCTTGTTGGGATGTTTGTGTCAAATTTTTCTTTTCTTTTCTTTTTTTTTATATTAATTATAAATCACAAGACAAAATCCATAGCGAGGGTGCATTAGTGTAAAGGAAAGACTGAATGAAACAACACTGACACTATCATCAGCGGATAAATGCATTAAAATACCAAGTAGTAAAAAAAAAAGGTTATTTGAAAAGGCAACCTCACTTTGCAGTCATATCTTGCGTAACTTGCTCTTCTAGACTTTCCTCGGTTTTCTGCGGTTTTCAGGTCAGAGAAAGAGAAAAAAAAAAAGCAGAAAAATGGGACGTTGGAACACTGAAGCACTTCCAGTTCAGCAATAAAGCATCAACATGTGTCTGGGGTATTTTGTGAACAATTTCTGTATATTTCTATCACTGGATAGGAGAGACAACGATTATTCTTTGTGCCAGACTACAGTAGATTTTGCTTGGGGGAAACGGTGCAGGAAGAACCTTCAGTTGGAGATGAAATCCTCCAGATTGCGACTCCTGTTAATATTCCTGGAGTTTGGAATGAGGCATCGTCGTCTCTATCGAACACAGGATGCAGAATCCACCAGAGTTGTTGAACTTTGTTGCAGGTCCTTTCAGTTTTCTATAACTGAAGGCAGATTTACACTTTTACAATTTACTAACCCAGGACTTTTTAGGAAGTTTTAGTTTTACCCAAATGAATAAGAATGACCTGCTAAATGAGAGAGGAGAGGATATTGACTGAGCCAAACCTGCCTCCTGCTGGACGAAACTATAATGGCAGCTTGGTTTTGAAATGATCTGACACAAACCCTTCTTGGTATTCCATAAACGTTTCTAACTTTGTCTTGATCCAACAATAATAAATAATTTTGCTCTCTGCTGTCTGGAAAGTAGGAAATTAACTATAAGTATTTTACAGATCTGAATAAACATGGATAAAACTAAAACTAAATAAAGAAGTTTCACTCATTCATTTTTCTGGGCATATAGACATCTTCCATGCGTTTCCTTTTTTTAAAATCCAAGTGTTTTGCATCATTAATGTTTGTCGAATCAAACGAGGAGCTTTTTGATCGAGGAAGCGTGTGTAAGAAACCTGGATGTATTGGATGGGACAATAAACAAACTGAGCAAGAATAGTTTGAGCTGAAACACAGTTTTAAATGATGAACACTTTGCTAACAGCTAATGTTAATGCTTTAAAATGTTTCTCTTTTTTTTCTTTGTTTTAGGTTCAGTCGGTGGTTTCTTCGTCTCAAGAGCGTCCGCTGGTCTCCCACGGCGACTCCTCTCTCCACCGCCAGCAGACGTTCCCTCCGACTGTTCCCGCCTCTCACTACAGCTTCCCAGACGTGTCGGCCCTGGTCCCGGGCCCGGCCGCCGCAGCCGCTGCCGCCGCCGCGGCGGCCAGCCTGTACACCTACCCAGCCTCCACGGCGCTGTCCTCGGCTTCCCAGGCCATGGAGCAGCTGCTCAGCCGGGGCCACGGCAGCCACGGACACTCTCCCTCCGCCTATGCAGCAACGTACGCCTCGTCTTCGTCGTCCTCCAGGAGGGACTCGGCCGGTCGCAAGGAGTCGGTCAGCAGCCTGCTGCACGGCCTGCCCGCCGCCTACCAGCACCAGTTCGCGGCCGGTTCGCCCTACGTCAGCGTGACGCCCCGAGCTGAGGCGTACAGCGCCTACCAGCTGAGCCCCAGGCGCCTCACACAGTACCCCTACCTATAGAGAACCAATGCAATTATGAAAAAAAAAAAAAAGTAGAGATGATCTACTGCCCCACTTGCATACTATCACAAAGGGACACTGAAACTTAAGATTTACTGTCTGTCACTTAATTGTTTGCTGCTTTTAACCACAAGAAAGCATTTCAGCCCTAGCTATCTATATGCTCTTTTGGACTATTTTAGTGTATTTGAAATGACTTTTGGTATTATTTGTAATGTATCTTAATACTTCCCCCCCCCCACCCCATGGCTCATATTTTATCCCCCATTCTAGTCGATCCAGTTCTAAGGCATCGTGTTAAATCTGTTTATTTTGAGGTTTTGTGAAGAGAAATCGTCCTCCTGTCAGTAGCAGCAGAAATGCTCAAAAACAAGCCCTTAGTTTCTCATGAGCCTTAAGTTTCCACACTAATCCCTCGAAGCCCTGTATTTATTTAGCAAACATAAATACTGTAACTCTCCTCCCCTTCTCCCCGTCCTTCCCATGTTTGTTTACTCATGTCGTTTTACTGTTCTTTTAAATTATGATGTTTATGGAAGAGGAAGCTCCGCCAAGATGTTCAGAGAAGAGTTGCGGCAAAAACTGTGATGGCTGTGTTTTTTGTTTTTTTTTAATTTAAATTGTGGTTGTTGTGTTCCTGTAGTGACGGCGTCTCGGACGGATCGATCATGTTTGTATGCAATAGAGAACTTTAAAACTGAGTGCTGAATGTACTGCTAAAGTTCAGAGCGTGATCTCCTTCCCAAAGCGATCATGTGAAAAGCTCTTTTTTTTCTTTTTTTTTTTTTTATTCTTGTAGTGAGGTGGGGGGGTGAATAAGATAAAAAGCCCCCCTCCACCTTGCATCATGTGTACTGGAAAGAAAAATGTACGTATTCATGTGAATCCAGACTTTTAGGACCTACTATTACTAAAACAGATTTAAGGCCAGTTATTTTCTCGCCTGAAAGCTGTAACAAACTAACCCCCACCCCCGTTCTGCACAAAGACGTATTTATGTAACCGTATGTCGGGAAGACACTCCCAGCTGTCTGAGGCGAATTTTCCTATTGTCTGTTTTCAGGCCAAACGGTGGGAGGGGGGGCAGAGTAGATCTGCTGACACACGCAGGCGGCAAAACCGTCAACCACTGTGTTCAGACATGCAGCTGCGAGACGATGCCAGCATCGTCGTCTTTAAGGCGCTGATCTCTGGGTGGTTTGCGGGCTTTTAGGTTAAACCCTCCCGCTTTATTTTTTTGTTTTCTTGTTTGTTTCGTTTTTGTTTTCCATCATTGGTTCTGTGTTGTAATGTCTGAGTATTTAACTGTATTTCATCCTAACATATTGTAGTTAAAGAGGATGTTTGGTAGAGCTAATTCAGGGAAAAAGGGGTTCAAATAATCCACTTTCACTGTTTCCAATAAAATAACCACAATCTTAACTCCTTTGCTTCACAACTTGATTCTTTATTTGCCACACGTTCCTGAGTGCAGAGGGCGAAATCTGCGTCTGCCATGGGGGTAAAAGTGCAGATGAGATTTAATCACATTCTTCTCCCTCATAAACAGAGTTGCTTCCAGAGAAGTGTTTTGAGTTTTTTGTTTTATGATGGCTCAAGGTTTACATATTTAGCTCTTGCACGTGACCCAAAAAAATGTACAGTGCGAGTATCGGGTTTTATTATCAGTTTCATGGTGAATAAAGTAAGTTGGTTTTAGAGAAGACTCCTTCAAGGTTGAAAAGATCGACTTTAGTAAAAGGAGGATTAAGATAGAATCGCAGCTGTGAGATAATAAAAACCCAAATCAGTTTATTGGAAAGATGGTTCTTTTTGTCTTTTTTGTTTTTGATTTTTTAGTAAAAGGATCTGTAAAATTTTTAACCTTTACAAAACATCTAAAAGTGCTTAATGACAGGCCCAAAAAATGTAGAAATATTTTGAAAAATACAATTCAGATGAAAATTTAAAAAGGGACACATTCTCAGACTGCTAATAAAAATCAAAAATTTTCAGTCTATTAAGAAATATTAAAATTTCGTAACTGGTTTCATCCACGTATTCCGTGAGCACCGAACGTTTTGCAAGGATTACTCGTTTTAGGAACTGAAAACTCGGTTCATTAGAATGAAATATCTATTGGTTTTGATGGTAATGGCTTACAGATGACAAAAGAAACAAAATTCACTCTGAAAATTATACTGCGAAAGCATATTCACAGAAGGTTGAGTGGAAGGTAAAAGTGCAACAGAGATTACCTTGACAGGATTGTCGATAAAAATTAAAAAACATCTGTGGAGCTTCACAAGCAGTGGACCGAGGCTGGACACGGCACAAGAACCCACTGAGATAAATCCCACATCAAGGAGGTGAGACTTTTCTCAGTTTAGAAACAAAAAACAACAAAGTGTTCAATTGTTCAAAATAGCTGAGTTTTTACACTCTTAAATCAAGGTTCAGAATCATCAAGACAAGAAATAATGGCTTAGAATATTTCACTCTAATGCATCTACTTCACTTCTAAAATATGACCATAACTTTTACAGAATTCTAGCATTAGAACTGATTCCAGATTTGGTTTGATTTTGACAAATCACACGACAAAACACGTTTAATGTTGCTGATCAGGAATTTCTACAACTTTAATATTTTTTCAGGAATTTTGATGGTTCAGAAAAAATGTTAATCCTCAGTTGAATCCCTTCTACACAGAAAACCGGTTTCTGTTTGCGCGCCTGCAACCATAAAGAATATCTCGATGTTTGGCTCCTTGAATGTTACCTGCATCTGTATTTGGATTTTAGCCAATATTTTTTTTTTTATCGTTTAGCTTGAAGTTGCTTTGACAGTAATCAAGTGGAGAAGCCACATATTTTACGTTGTTATGAAACACTGACGTAAAACTTCAGTTCAATCCACTTTTTGTTTCCATGTAGCTGCTGTAGCTGCACAAGAAACTACTTTTAGTGACATGGCATTTCTTGTGGTGTCACCTTCAAGGCTGATGGCAAAAATTAGATATTAAGCAAATATTCATATTTCAAAGGTTGCTGATAAAGCATCCTAATCTTAGCGAATTGTATTTTAGAAAATTCCAGATTCTCTTTCAACTGCAGGAGATGTGGGTGTGGCTGAGCGATCACAATATCCCCTCTATTTACTTGTAATTCAGAGTGTGGTATTAAGTCTAATTCTTCCAGAGTGGCGCCTCTACAACCATTCAAAAAGCTGGAAATCGTCTTGATTCTGGGGACGGGAAAACCGCTGAATAATGGCCTATTCAAAACACATGAAATAGTCTCCCTGTTCTCAGCAGCAAGCAGGGGGCGCCAACTGCTCATTGGCTTGTGCACACATAAAAACATTTTATAACATTTTGAAGACGCAGCTGACAGATAAGTCGTGTGATTGGTATTTTAATCTGGACACTCCATTTCTAATGCCGCCCTGAGAAACCGCCCGTATGGACCTGTAAAACAAAAACCCCTCTGATTCAGGACGCCACGAGTTACTCGTATTGACTTGGACTTTTCCTCATGAAGGATTCCTTCCTTTTCCTTTCACCGTTTGTTCTCCACATGCAGAGCAGATCAGTTTCTGAGCTCTCCCAGACGTCTGTGCAGAAGTTCACACTGTTCCAGATCTCAGCCCCAATATTAAACCAAAACCATCCTACTATAGTGTGTGTGAGCTTGTTTCTTCTTGCTCTGTGAATTACATGAATGGCAGATGTATGGATGAGTCAGGAGCCCACACAGTAACATGGATCTCACCTGAACATGTTCATGAAACCAAACAAAACATGTGACGACTGAACGATACTGTTACGTTTAAGCTTTTTCTTCTGTGCGCTTATCAATCCAGACATCAGCAGCTGAGGAATCCCTGTCATCTGGTTTGATGATATGCAGTTCCTCGTTACTCATCCTTGATTTCCTTCCAAGTAAGACTATTGTTTTTGGTTCATGCAAATTCAGTGGTTGTTCCTGCCTATTCTTGTTTTATGTCTGAAGCTGTGTGTCTGTGCCAAAAAAAACAAACAAAAAAAAAGTTGTGCACAAATTACAGCTGCATGGAAATACAATAAAAGTGATTTGAGGAACCACAATACAAATAATCACATCAAAACAAATAGCAAAAAAATGAATGAAGCAAAACAACTTCTTTTCTCATTTTAAGGGGCAACAGGACGTGTCTTCCTCAAGTGAGGTTTAAGGACTGAATTAGGCATTTACAGACTGAATCTGTAACTGTGTGTATGAGTTCACCCATCTACTTATTTGTTAAAAATATATAAATACCACCAAACCTTACAAAGTACACAAGAGGATTTTGAAAGTAAACAATGAAGTCTGGAGGCACCTCAAGGGATAATTGTGTTGAACAATGGATGGATAGGTTTGCACTTTAACAAAATAATCAGAGTTTTAAAATTAAAATGAGCATTTTGATGTCTTAAACATAGTTACTTAAAGGTATGAACTGCTACAAAACATGACATTTGCTCAAAAGCTTCTTTGAAAAAAATATTTTTATTCAAATGTTTCAAATAACTTGATATTAGAACATTGTTCGTCATTTTCCAGATGCTTAATTCACAGTTGCAGGTACATGTTGCAAAAATAAACAAACAAACAAAAAAAAACAAAAACAAATTCACAGATATGTTTTATAAATGACATAAACATGCATAAAAAACAACTCAGGATGTCTGATACTACATACACATATTCAGGAACAAATCAGAAATAATTATAAAAACAAAATCACACTGCATACATAAATAATTATATTATTTACAATACATTATTATTTTTGCATGATCTGTAGATATAATGCTTGAGGTCTTCCTTTGATTTCTTTTTTCTTTTTTTAAATAACCTAAAACATTTTCATTTTTCACTTTGATTAAAAAAAAAAACTTTATGTCTTCGGTTTCGCTCACATTCACATCTTCAAAAAAAAAAAAAAAAAAAAGCTCGACATAGAGCAAACGGTACTTCCAGATCCAGTCTCTGCTGAAACACGTCCAAACTTCACATTAATCGCTCCAAAACGTTCGGGTTCCTCCTCTCTGTCTCCGCCCCTCAGCATCTCTCCTGGTGCCGCCGCAAGCGGCGGAACAGCCGCTGGAGTCGGGCGAGAACCCCAGGCCGCCTGGCGCGAGACCTAAAAAACGAGAAAAAAACGATGTTTGTCTTCAGACTCGAGCTGTGCGGAAACCACGACCCGCCAACCACCAGACCAGACCGGATACGTGTTGTTCTTAAGAGAGAATTGAAACTTACGGAGGCGGCTGGACGCGTTTGGGCTGCTGGCTTTCCAGGTTGTTGTTGCTGTTGTGCTTCATGGCGTTTTGCTCGATGATCTGGTCCCATTTCTCAGTGTCGATCCACAGACCCCCCGAGAGGGACAGGCGGGCCTGGACGCAGGTGACCCAGCGGCACAGAGGGCAGGAGACGGTGTAGATGGCTCCATGCATGGTGGACATCTTCTCCAGGCAAGGGGCGCAGAAGGTGTGTTGGCAGTGCAGGACCCTGGGGACCCTCATGGTGCGGGAGTATTCGTTACAGCAGAGCATGCATTCCAGGTCGTAGCAGGACATTGTGATTTCAAGAGATGGGAAGACAAAAGTATCTCCAGCTGAGAAAATAGAGAGAGGGGGAAAAAAAACAAACTTTTAGACTCTACATGAAAAGTGAATGTTTAGAGCTGAGACACTGTTAACATGATCGCTATGGAAGAGGCTGAGAAGTACTTACTTGCTCGGGTTCCCCTTGCTGAGAGTTGTGTTCAAGGATAATGATGACTGACTGTGTCTGACTGGTTTTTTAAAAGGAAACTCTCCTCCCACTAACTGCCTGAAGAGGCGGTCGGTCGCATGACTTACCTTTCCACAGAAGAGCCACCTGCCCAGGTAAACAGGCCTTCTATGGAAATTTCTGTTTGCAAGAAGCTTCAGAGTAAAAATGAAAATCTTTGTGGCTCAGTATAGATTCAGTCTTTTTTTCTTTTTCTTCTTTATAGAGAAAAGGCGGGAATCTTTGTTAATAGATGATGTACTAGCAGACATAGTCTGTGTTTTCTAAGGATATTGTATGAGATTTTTATTAAACTCCTGCACGGCAGGGTATTTATTTGATTTTAGTAGATGATCACACAAGGTGATCTTGGTGAAAGATGAAAGTGAAATAAATTGATGTATTAGTCAAAGGTAAAGGGAGTGAATGGAAAAATCTGTTTTTAAACAATTTTTACATTCATGAAAACAGCTTTGTCAGCTGGACAAGCTGGCAAATATATTTGCTCTCCCGGTTGGCCACACAATGACATGTTGGTTTGAATGACAGCTCTTCCGCTTTAGTTAATGAAATCATCATCAGAAAGCTAAGCTTTCTATTTAACGTGGATAAATTTGTCTGATATGAAATTAAAGTTGCTTTAAAAAACTGAGAAATCTTTAAGAATATTTGTTTGCAGCACTGTTTGTACTTAGGCCAGTCGTGTCAAACACATTTTTGTTTGGGTCAAACCAAGATCATAAAAGCTCTGCCAGAATGTATTGATTAAACCTGTTCACTAACTGTTAAAATATCAATGAATTCTTCAAATTAAATAATACTATTGAACATCTTTTCAGTCCCTCCAGGATTTCGTGAAACTTTTTTTGGGATTTTTTGCAATAAAAATCAAAGTGTTTGGAAATATTTGCAATATTTATTTATGACAGTAAATGTGACTTTTTATTTCTTGCTTTATAGATAAAGAACTACAATCTGACATCAATTAAGGCTGAGGCAGCTGTTTGGTACAAGTAAAAAGTTTTTGACAATTTTTGAGAAAAATCTGCAATAAACTCCCAACTAAGCTGCAATGATTTGATTGAAAACATGTGTTTAAAACATAAAGTGTGTTTAAACACACTTTATGTTTAGTCCAGAATCTAGAGGGCCACATAAAAACTACGGCGGGCCGGATTTGGCCCACAGGCCTCAGGTTTGACACGTGATTAAGACAGACTGTATGTAAAGAGCATGTTCAGTCAGGCAAACAATCACTTGGATTTTTTTTGTGTTTTTTTAAACCTTATGATTTAAAAAACGATCCAGTCTGGCATGACGCGAAGGTTTGTCTGTTGACTACATTTGTCATGTTTGATAGTTTTCGTCTTTCAGGTTCGGATTAGAGGCGTCATCGTGAAAATCTATGAGGACTTCCTGTTCGCTTACATTCAGAATATTCTCCATTTCCACTGACAGTCTGAGTCATTTTGAGCATTTGAGCTGCGTAGCTGAAATTGAGTAGTTGGGCAACAGCAATTAATTTTAGGTAGAGCATGAGACTGCTGAGTTTCATAATCCAAATAGAATAGAATAGGAACTATTGTCTCAGTGACTGGAAAATGGAACCACATGGACACAAAGATTACAACAAGAAAAACAGGAAGACCGTAAGGTCAAAAAAGCGAGTCAAAAGGAGTAAATCCTGAACATTTTGTCAAAGCAAATAGTTCTTTAACTTAAAAATGATGTTCTTTTAACCATAAAATCTCTTTTCAAATGCATTGCCAGCTAATGACTTGATTTGTGACAATCAGAGTAATTAATTCTGATTTACAGGTACCAGCAGCAGGAGGATTATGCTGGCAGAAATGAGTCAGCTCCTTCTATCTTATTTGTGAAAACAAGTGTTGGCATCCACAGTGTAAAACCTGAGCACTTCCGTGGAATCATTTGCATTCCCTCTTCCATCAGACTTTTTATGAATCACACATTCTCCTCAGTTACCTTCCTGTGAGCTCTGAAAAACTGCTGCTGTACAAAAGAATGTATTCTCTATTTATTCATGCAACAATCTCCAGATTTTCAGGCTTCAATTTTATTTAAAATAGGTTTCAACTATGTCTTGAGGCCAACTTTATAAGTGATGATGATGGTGGTTGAGTTGTGGACAATGAAGTAATTTGCTATTCAAAAATGTTTCCCAGCTTGGTCAAAAACAACCAATCAGTGAGAGGAGGAGGGTCTTAATGGTATCAATCATGCTTGCAGCCTCCCCCCTTGATCTCTGCTACATTTCAGCTGCTTCACCGTAATAGAGGCCGCCATGAATGCTACTACCAGTTAGCATGCTGCAACATCTTATTGCAAACAGAAATTAATCCGTCTAACGTTAAATCCAAGCTAAACGGATGTACTAATGAATACATTCAATTAACATAATACTTTTAAACCACAAAACAAAACTAAATCATTTAATTATTTGGGTGTGTTTTGCAAAAATACAAGATTTTATTACTTTTTTGTTTGTTTCCTTGTCTTCCACGCAGCGACAGCTCACTTAGCAGCGCGTACACAAGCTCAGTGACAGCACTAAGACCTTCCTGGTAGCATTGGGAAGAAGTGGAGAAGCTTGATATTTTCACAGATTATCTCTATACACTGTCACATCATGGTCAGTGTTAACAAATGTGTGAAAACCTTTCTTTTTTTTTTGTAAAAGTTTCATACCCCAAATTTAAAGAGTGGATTTCCTCTATGTGCTTTGTCATATGTGATTGGTGGACTTCTGCAAAAAAAAAAAAACCCTCAAAAACATTTTCCATCTTGTCATATTGGGGTAATTGTTCATTTGTAAGGAAAGATAAATTTAACACAATTATTTTCCACATAACGTGGGAAAAAAAATGAGTCAGAGTTTACTTAATCAGATAAAGTCAGGTACTGACAGCCACAGGATGGAGCTCTGCCAGGAATGACTGAGGTGCAAAATATGTTTTTATACCCTGAGAGGTTAAGTCTGAAAATGTGTATGAAAAGGGAGGGAGGGAAGCTTTATTACAGTAATTGATTAGTTTTGAGAAAAAATAGATGTAAGTGTATAAGACTACAGTCAAAAAGTAGTTCAGTTTCAAACTCTTGGTTTGAAACTGAAAAACAGCATTTTACCCAACGATCAAAACGGAGATATCTGAAGCATCAAGATGTCACGTCTCCTGGATTCTGTTTCAGACTCGCAACGTAAAAGCAAGAGGTTCACGTTTTTCATCAAAAAGCAGGCGTGGGGTTTAGTCGTCTCTCTCAGGTCGAACCACCTTCTGCTTCCTTCCACTCCACATTGAGAAGCAAAACTTTGTCCATAGTTCTTTACAGGATTATTTTCAATTCTTGGTGCATTTTCTCAATTGAATTAAGAACTGCACTTTTACTCAGCCATTCTAACACAATGATCTCCGATCCACAGCTTCTCATCATTCCCCTCTGGTGAGCCTTAAGCAAATCATTTTATTCAACTTTATTTTCACTCGGATATATTGGTGCTGCGTTTCACTTTTTTGTGTTAAATCCTCTAGGTGAGGTGAGAAAGTATTAACATTTTTTCCAAGGCATAGCTTCAAGACAAGAGTCGCCTTCCTTCTATGGAAGGAAGGCGACTTACGTAACAGAGCCTCACGTAACAAAAGAAGCTTTTGTGACACGCGTTAATGGGCTTATCAAATATTTTTATTTGTAGAAAAAGAAAGCGGAGACCTGCATTTGTTTTCAAACCTGCAACTATTTGCTAAACATTGACAGATATAGTTGGTGACAAAAGCAGATTCAGAGGGAGGTTTATTAAACGCCCCGATGATGAGCAGGGTATTTATTTGCATTTACTATGAAAACATACAAGGTCACACAAAGTTAACTGAAGCATGGAAATTTGGCCATTTGCTGTATCACTACACAAATGCACTCCCATCATCAGTCTTTGTTTGTGAAGGTGCAGAGAAAAAGAGAATCATCTGTTTTCCGCTGAAGCATCAGATACGCAGAACCGTTTATTCTAAATTCAGGAGATAATCATCAGCAAATAATGAGAGCCAGGGTCTGCCTGTGTTTGTACTGTGTGTTTCGCAAAACACAATCAGCTGGCAGTTTCTATAAATAAGACAACAAAAAAAGGGGAGGGAGGAGAAATATGTATATCTATCATCAAAGAAAATTTTGATTAACAGAAATAAAAATGTTGGTTCCTCATTTGGACCTGGATAGACGGGCGCTATACTGGTCAGCTAAACTGATTAAAAAAAAAGAAAGAAAGAAATAAAGTCTCCAATGTTTACCTTACACTTGTGGCTCATGGGTTGACTGGGAAAGTCTTACTGGTATTTGACGACATATCAGTGCATCAAACCCAATATGTGTCGTTTACGGAGAGATGCACATTTATTAAAACGCAGTTTTTTTGTTAAACCCAAAGATTAAAGTCTCAGTACTGAATTATGTAGGAGCGACCTGACAAAGCCAATTTGATGTAAAAGCACAGACTGTCCCAGGAAAAACCGGTTTATGTGCAGATTTAGCTCCACAGTTCTGACACTCAGCATGTCTTTCTAGGTAATCAATTACAACAGAACTTGTTGGCCATCCATGCATCAATAACAGCATTCCTCTCGGATTTTTAACATACACTTTTGGTGAGAAAGTTGTTTTAGCAAAAAAAAAAGAAAAAAAGAGAAAACTGACAGTGTCATATGATAATCCAAACCTGCACGAGGCTCCAGGATTCCATCGCCTGTTAAAAGTAGGCCTGGTTCGTTGGAAACAGCTTATTTTTGGACACGCCCCACAGTAAGATGGGCTGACGTGTGATGACGTGAAACTCATCATTTCATGTATGGGAAGCAAAATGAAACCTGCTCAAAGTAAACCTATAAACCTAGAGCCAACGCTAAGTGTTAAATTATGCCTTGTCGTGCGTTTCCTGAGCAGGAAACGCACGTCAGGCCGAGGCGGCTCCTTTTCTGTGGAACATGGAAGCACAGATGCTTCAACCGATTAAAGATCTCCTGAGATACTTTGATAACTCAGGAGAATCTTCTCCCCTCTCGGCCCCCAAGACAGACCATATTATTTAGGACAAAATCACTTCTTATTTTAAAGATGGTGGTAATTACCAAGATGGATTTTTTTTGTCACAACCCATGAGCCAAGATTGTTCCCAGGAACTCTATTATTAAACCACTGAAGCACAAAGTGGATTTCAACTGTTTTAATGAAAACTGCTCCAACCCCATCCGCTTCCCAGTTCCTGCTCTCAGTCCGTCCGTTCTGGGTGGGGTGGGAGGTGGGAAGGGGTTTTGAGTTTGTTTCTGGTGAGGTCCATGGTGGCAGCGGAGCGATTAGAACTCAGGACTGAGCGTCTCTCCTCCACGCATCGACTGTGTAAAACTTGGAGTCATTTGGAGAAGTGCGGGCGTCTCCTTTCACTCCTGAGCTATGCTCCTCAGAACGTATTTGACTGTATAAGCGAACGCAGCGAAGCCTACAATCACAAACAGGTTGGCTAAAGCTCCTCCTAAGAGTCCATGGTTGCGATTCCCCTGCTGCAGGCCAGGCGCGGGGTTGGGGTCCCCCATGGGGACCGGCCCTCCGTTGAGGACCGGGAGGCCGTAGTGAGCTTGCTGCGGGTCTCCATCAGGCACCACATCTGGTAAGGGGAGAGGCTGTGTGCGGGCGCTTAACTCTTCTTGGACCTTCTGTTTCTGCTTAATCTCCTAGAGGAGAAAAGGAGAAATTGTTGGACAGAAGACGTAAGATTCGTTTTATTTTTAAACAAAAAGGAGAAAGATCAAGTCTGTACGAAATCTCCTCATGCTTACTTCTACCACATCAGGAAACAGCTCGCAGAACACTTTGTCTTTGAGGTTAAAAGCCAGGCTTTGGACAGAGAGCTGTCTTTTCTAGAAAAACAAAACAAAACATAAGACGTCAGATATCCGGTTCAACTACGTTGATCTACAGTTTTATTGTCATTCCTGATAGTTCTGCCCACCGTGTAGTCAGACGTCTCAATGCTGCCGAGTGTTGGTCCTTTTTCCACCATGAAACTGAGCAAACCCGTCAGAATTGTGCTGACAGACCACGCTGGGTTCCACGTATCAGGATGGAAGTCTGTGATGGACAAACATAACCTGTGCAAAAACACAAACATTTAGCAAAAAGATCTTCAACCGCTATATCAGACTGATTTTCAATCGTCTTTATTTATTTACCTCGTGTTACACTTGAACCTTCCGTTTGGCGTTATCATATAAATACTTGGAGGCTTAAAAGGAAATTCACGAGGAAATACGAGTTTTCCGTGATAATATCCTCCTACAAAAGACAAAATAAAAGATAACGTTACACAATAAGTGCTGCAGAAACAACAAAAGCACGAGTCAGGCTGAGGTGAGCAAACATCACATGAATATTTTCCTCATTACAAAGGTTTTGTAAGGATACATTACCTTCATATGGAGTTTTCTCAGGACCTCTGACTACATAGTGCCTGAGGGGAAATAAAAGACTTTGGTTAATCAAACTACTCCAGATTTCTGTAGGCTTCAAGTTTATGACCTGGAGACAGAACCAACTTTCCAAAGTGTTTCCTTTAAAAAAAAAAATCTCATTTTTGGTCCTTCATTTAAAAGTGTTGATTAAAAGTCTTTATCCCTCTGTGAGAGAAATTCTGCCCTCTGTCCTACTTATTAAACGGTTAGAGCCAGACCTGCACAACCTCTCAAACAAAAGTACTAATATTCTGATAAAAATAATTTTTTTATTTCAGTATCATAAGGCATAATAATCTAAATGAACAGATAATTGCTTGAACTATATCCCTCTATGTGGCTCTATAATTTATACGTTTCTCTTCCTGAATTGAAATGCTGAGACTGTCATATTCGATAAATATTTCTTCAAACTGATCTGTTTGCACCTTTATTTCTAGTAAAGAAAATTCAATTAGGTTGTGATTCTGTAACACAGCAAAGAACCTATCCAGGCTTTATATAATTTAAAAATATTAGTAAAAAAACAAACTTAACTTTTAAAATGATAATAGGATTTCATTTCAACTGAACTGTGAAGCCGACGCTGTACGAGCAAAGAAAGGTCAGCGAAGATTAACAGAGAAATTCACTGTAAAACTCTGAGGACACGTGTGAAAACTTTACTACAAGGAAAAGACTATAAAATCTCAATAGAAGCTACTTCCTGATATTTGCCAACTGGACCGCTTCAGTTTGGACAACACTTTGCTATTCTGTGGAAAACAGGCTGTTGACATACCACCTTCACGCTGCATGGTTAAAAAAAAGAAAAGTACTCAGTTGTTGGTTTATTTGAAGCAACAATTCATGTACCAGGACAAAAGTCAGGGCTGTCAGAGGTGAACTCGTGTCTTTCTCTAAGCTGATTTGGGGTTTTTAAACACAACATTTTTATTTCTTTCATCATTTCCAAGAACTAGATCTGACAAATACTGCAAATTACATCTTGATTTACAAAAAAAAAAAAAAAATGGATGTGTGTGACAATAAATAATATTTACATTTTTCCAAAAACTACAGCGAGATTAACGGAACAAAGCCGTTTTAATATGAGAAACATAGAAACAGGACATTAACATTTTTCCATTTCTTACTCCTACTTGCATTTTTATTTTAAAACCCTAAATTGCTGCTGGTGAACCTTTGACCCAAATGTAACTGTATGACTCCCAATAGTACCAACTGGACAATATATGAAACGTGACATACTATGACAACACAACAACCTCGCGAGTGAGGTTTTGTTGGGAAAGATTCTCTCTGAATCACTTAGCTGCTGCTTGTTGTTTGACCTATTTTCTAACAGGGAACCAGAAAGGTGGAAATAACAGTGACACATATTAAGTAGGATTAACATGTTGTCACATCCTATTTGTCACTAATAACCTGTTAACAAAAGCATGAGAGAGAATAAAACCAAATACTGATACCAATGCTGGAATTCCCCCATTTTCAGCAATTGCTCTCCGTAACAAAAAACAAATAAAATACCTCAATAAAGACGCCAACAGGAATGTGTGCATCTTCCCTGAGGACAATTACAGCATGTGTTTAGTTTTCTGCAACGTCCGGAATTACAGCCACAACACCAGTTGCTACTTGTGGTGGAAATTTTGGGAGAAAAAGTCGAGTGGCTATGTGTAAAATACAGAGTGGATCTAGATGAGTCATTCACAACCGGATGGTCCAAATCAGAGCGAGGCTCTTTATGCCCTTGACTACTTTTACCAAAAATGATATAAGTTTGTACATTTGTATTAAGTATTTTAAAAACAAGTAAAAATACTCGTAAATGCATCTTTCCCTATCAAGGTAAAATCTTTGGTAGTTTTCTTTTTTATGAAAACCATTATAAGGAAACATACAAAAAAAACAATAGAACTGTTATTCTTTAATTTCACATTTTAACAGTGACTACTACTAAATCTAGAGAGAATCTTGTTTCTAAAGATTATCAAAGTTTGGGAGTACTACACTCTCAAACTGAAAGCTGAAAAAAGCACAAAAATGACTGGTGTATAAAGGTTTCTGACCAGTAATGTAGACTCAAAATGTGTAGTAAACATTTCCTACAAATTTGCAATTGAAAAAAAAAAAAAAAAAAAAAAAGAGTAGTTTTGTGCGAGTTAAACATGAAGCACACATCTCAAAAGCACAACTGGCTCCTGACAGTGAGGTTGAAAACAAGCGTTTGCATCATCTCAAATATGCCAATTATAACTTCTAGCTAAGTGGTAACTTATAAAGCTGGTAGCAAACACAGCTCTACCGATTCACGAGCCGGAACCAGTCAGAACCGTGATTATGTGATGACTTTATAACACCTGGTAGCTGTAAACATTTTAACTGACACAATCTTGATTAATAATTCAACTGTTGACAAGCCATCTCCTCCTGACTTCATCATAGAACAAAACCATACACCTGAGTGGTACAGTTTTACACCTCAGTGTATAAATGTGCTCGTTAAATTATGTTTACAGGTGTATTTTAATTGAGTTCTGAAGAAAATTAAACGTGGACAAAGTATAACATCTCAAAAGAGAGCCATATATGTACATGAATGACTCCCGAGGAAAAAACATAATAGTTATTTCTAATTTGCAAACATCCACTATATGACCAGTGAGTGCATTTCAGGCCGTTTTCCGCCGCCAACAGTAGTTCTAGTTTTAGAGCAACATTTACTTATGTCTTAATCGTCACAACAGTGATAATAAAGTCAAGGAAACAAACCTGCTGTAGTGGCAACATGACCCACCCTGCCAGACCACAGTAAAGAATCCATTTAATCAGGAACTTTAAACAGGCCTATATTAGTCGTGCTAATAATGACAAACAGCTGACTGGACAGAAGTGTTGATCTCAAGTTAATTGTACCATGTGCAAATATCTGTTTAGAAACACATTCGTTCCTCAACATCTTCTGAAGAAATATGCTTAAAAAATAAATAAAAACATATTTTGCGGCCGTCTGCTCTTTCAGCCCAGCGCTGGTCAGCACTGTGGATGGAAACCTCACCATTCTAAGATGTTGGAGGGGAGAGGTTCTGCACAGATGTAAGGCACTGGGTCTTTCTTTATCCTGAGGTAATCCTGCTTAAGTCGCTGTGTGGCTGTCGTTGGAGCTCTCTTATTCCCGGTGTTGTTCATCTGAGACCAGAAAAAAAAATTAAAAATTGAGAATGAAAAATGTATATCTTACTCTCACTAATATACAAATTAGCTTAATAACATTCAAACATTTTTTTGGTGTAACAAAACTTTTGATAGCTTTTTTTAAAATTACCTTATAAGAATAAAACCAAAAGATGAATACCAATGTCAACTCACAGAGATCAGATAAAACCAACATTAGCGTCATAATAAAAACTGAAATAAGCAGAAAACCAAAGTCCTTGTTTATTTTAAACACACCTCAAAACAAACACACACAAAAAAGCTTACAAATTTCTTCCAGATCATTTATTGAGAAAACTTGTCCGAACAACGTTCCTGAAATAGCTGCCTGGACAGATGGATCCGAGTCCAGCACAGAGATTACATGTTGTATAACACGACACATTGAGACAGGTAATCAAGTCGTTTAATCTGAAAGGAGAGGAGTTCACTGTAGTTTGTCCCGTCTGAGTGGAAATCATAACTACAGCAGAAACAAACCACAACATCCCAGTTAAAACGATATGTGACGTCTTCAGCAGTTGAACTGAGTTCAGTCATGTGAACCGTAGAGGCTTAGACCTTCACTACTCCTTAAAGTTACCATTACACCCTGCAGAAATAAATACATGCCACTTTAACAGAACTGAGATTATTGTTGTAATTAAAGTATATCATTTGGTGATGCATATATTAACTTGTCAAAGACAAATTCAAAGAGTGCAAGGCTTGGTGAGATATAAGACTTTCAGTAATGACACCAGTTTGAGGTATGCTGCCTTCTGACAGAGCTTTACTCTGACCTGATAAAGAAAGATTATGTAAACGCTCACATTCTGCGCAGGATATTAATAAACTGTGATTTTCACATTAATTTTTTTTTTTCCCACAAGAAGACAGGTGAAAACTGGCCAAATGTAAAACTGTACTTCACTTAGAGCAATGGTGGCAATAACTGGTCCATTACTAGCTCAATGACAGCATCAAAAAGTGAATTGTGTATGCAATTTTTATTCTTATGTAACAATTAAAATTTATTTCAGCACAAATGCACTTGTATCCTTGTAGATATCTGAAAAAGCTAGAAAAACTGTATTTCATTTTGACGTTTTAGGGCCACAAAATATTCAAAACAGTCATTGCAATTTTATTGCTGAATATTGAAAACAGATGTTGAATTTCAATTGTAAAATATATGGAGACAACACAAAGTGAAAGTCCACCCAAATGACTAAAAATGATGAATATCATTAGCATGGAGGCAGTAATTGTTTTATTGCAAAAATCGACACTGCAAGCAACAGTGAAATATTGGGCACTTCTGTTTGTAAGGTATTGTGACCTTTGTTTTCCATTAACCTAGTTGTTGAAATAAAAAAAAAATAGGACTGGAAGATAACAGATTTCAGATAGCTGGACAATGTCATCAATGATAACCATAAGAGCGACTATAACATATTATGCAATGTCATAACAGTCTTTCACTCCCTCAAAGCAAATATGAAACTAAGTATTGCTATTCCATCACATGACTACATTCGAAATGTACTTTCCAACCGCTCACGTATTAGCCGTTTAAGTGAAAATGAGAAATGTGCCCTTCTACCCATTGACCTACTATAGTGTTAGTAGCCAAACAGCAAACTAATATTGAGTCATACGTGGACTGGACCAGTGTATAAAATATGACGAGGACATTACCTGACAAACAAGACCGTCTTAAGTCAACTTACTTAGCTAGTGCTAATCCGCTAGTTGACGTGCTAAGTTAATGTTAAAACACAGACAGAGCGATAAGTTAGCCACATCAATGTGGAGCAACTGTTTAATCGCCAACTGCAAACAAGCATTTCATTTACAAACCACAGAAATATACCAAAATTTGTTCTCAACACGTGAAATCGCAGTATATACTGTCTTGATAGAGCTGGTGAACTTCTCCCGGCACCAGCCTCCAGCTAGCAAGTTCAGCCGTTAAAAAGCTGTTTCCAGTAGCTTAACGCTAACGGCTAACGAAGGCCGTTACTACCTAGCTTTAGCTATCAGCTGTCATTAACAGCTCCCATACAGACGAGCTGCCTCAACTTCTCTCTTTTTTTCCCCTACCAGTGGGGGTTTAATGTCGACATACCTCTTCAGAGACTCCAATGAGAATATTTGTTCGTGGCTGGGCACGAAATTAAGACTGTTGTTTTTGTTGTCAAGCCTCCACACCGAGAAGACGATGACACCAACGTAGCTTTGGCTAACGTCACCAGCAAGAACAGTTGCACTTCCGGTTTCTTTCTTCTCGTTGAGAGGTTCTTTAGTGTCACCAGCTGATGTGGAATAATCCGCCATTTGAACCTTTTCAAAGGCGTCCAAAATGTGGTTGGCAAGTAAAAAAAACCCTGTTTATTTTAGGGAATTACCATTAAAAACTGCAACTTGTCTGATTTCAACATTGTTTACCTCATCAAAACAGCTGACATGCCTTGTAGACAACACTTTTATGAAGGTTCTTTATTTACCAAATTTAAACTTAAAACAGACTGAAGAAAATTTTCAAACAAACCTTGAAATTTGCTTCTTTTATTTCATTTCTACCCTGAGATGTATACTCATCATACAGTATGAATATTCCAGCACAACCATTTCCAATGTCCTTTAAGCTTTTATATTTTTAGACATCAACAAAAAAAAGATGATTAATGATCAAATTCAGGTTATAACTGGGATAAAGAGAAGATCTAAAATTTGAAAAAAAAAAAAAGTTTCAATGTCTGCAAGCTTGGTTTTATTAATATATTTTATAACGGTCACTTTACATCCATCTTATTTAAGTTGATCTGACATTTTATATGAAATAAGCTATTGACAATTTAGTTGTCAAAACACCCAAAATAACACCAGTTTAATAGATATGTGTAAGTTCGACTACAAGTACATATATTTCAATAAATTAGAGTATTTTGTGGGAAAACTACTTTTTTCCATAATTACATTCAAAAACAAAATTTACATTACAAAATCTACTGCATACTGATTTATATTTATGTTTCTATCATTTCATTTTGATGATGAGAGCTCACAGCTAAGCTCTGATATAGACAAACTTTTCAGTAGACTTACAGTTTTTTGTTCATTTTATAATTGTATTCTAATCAACAGAGAAACTGAATTTTGGGTTTTCATTATCTGTAAGCCATCATCATCATCATCTCACCTTTTTGAATTAAATAAACTTTTTAATATTATTCCAATTCATTGGTATGACCTTGAGATTTTGGCATGACCAACACCTGGACTCAGTCTCATCAAGAAAAAATGCAAAGCTGAAAGCTTGTGGCTTCCTTCACCATTGTTTCTCTTTAAAGTATATGAGACAACAGTCATTTCTCATCACGTTTGAGCACGAGCTTAACTCATTGCTGACAACAAAAGAAAAACATCCACACCCATTTCTTTAGTGTGCGAATTCATTTGCAAAACAGAGGAAAAAAAATAAATTAACATGGGAAGTGAGATGTCAAAGATCATAGAGATTCCATTCCATATACTGAGAGTGCAGAGTACTGTGCAGAAGCTAGATTTATTGCCTCCTGAGTCCTTTAAATATTTAACCATTTATTATGAGCTACCTTACTAGAAAAAACAAGAGTCAAGCAATTTAAGTAATATGAAACATTCAGCTCAAATGCTTCTATTTTAACTCATATTGAATAAAGAATGGGCATCAAAGCGGCAGTCTGTTGGTCACTACATCTTCTGACAAAGGCTGAACTGTATGCTTCTTCTCCTCAGCTTCTCGGGCTGGAGAGACGCGAGGACAGAAAACTCGCGAAAGACATCAGCACCGGAGATGTCACCTGTAAAAGGAACATTGACATCAATGCGACACCATGGAGACCTAAACACATTTTTTGTAACCTTCTCCACGTATGTTTCAAAGGCCATAAACCCAGCAAGTAATATATAAACCTCTCTTCAGAATTCAGGAGGAAATCCCAGAAAACATTTACATCCACCTAAAGAGAAAAAACCCACAGAGCGTAATGAAGGAAGTTTGCCTTCCTTCTCAGATACAAGTTTCATGTTTCACCAAATGTAGAGCTACAGAGAAACGAGTAGTTAGTGACACCCATTCTTCTTTTATTGGCAGCTCAATTAATTTCCCATGAGAAGTTCACGTCCTGCTCTTTCTTACTTACCAGTGACCTAAATATTTGTGTCATTCTGAGTGGGTTAAACCTAAAATCAGAAGTGATTTCACAGTAGGCAGAATATTTCACATTTTATGGGGGGAACGACATAATATTTCAATTTAACACTGGAACATTCTGATCTACTTTATCTTGTTAACAATAGAGCTTTCTCTCCGAGACTCCAAGAAAAGGTCGGAGAGGGTGCACTTAAAGTGCAATGCAAAAATTCATGCAGCATTTTTCACATCTTGTCACATTTCCACAACAAACTTCAATTTTTTTATTAAAATAATATATGTTTGTAAAGTGTAAGTAAAAGGTCACTTTGATGTTTTTTTACATGGAAAAAAAAATCCAAAAGTGGGAATGACTCAGAGGAGCAGGTGCTTCCCATAAATAATTGTGCAATCAGTCCCCTTCAAAAATAAGTAAAAGTCATTTTTGTGAAAGTAATAAAAGAAGAAAGAAAGCCCAGATGAGCCCATACTTCATCCATGAAACATGGTAGTAGCAGCATCATGCTGTGGGGTTTCAATTCTTTGGCAGGTAATGGGAAGTTGATCAGAGTTGGTCAGAAGATTAATTTAGCTAAAAACATAGCAATTGTGGAAGAACAACTGTTTAGATGCTGCAAAATAAGCCCATGCCAAAAATAACCAACCAATATTCGTGGATGTCACCTGACAAAATGTGAAAATGTCTGCACAACATGAACGGATCAGCAAAGCACTCCAAAGACTCTCCATGAAGAAATGTTCAGGTAAAGGAGCTACAAACCAAGGCGTCTGAAAAATCACCCCCCAAATTTGACGGTCAGATCAGAAAGAAAGATTCCACTCGTCCTCAGACGGCCCAGATTGCTTCACTCACTCTATCCCGAACATCCTTGTGTTTATCTTTCCTGCTGCCTGTGAAAACACCTGTGGCAACAGAAGCAATGGTTCATGGGTTATTTTCACACATGGACACTTGTTACATTTTTGGTGTAAAATGAAAAATCTTTCAGTCATGCGAATGGAGCTAAATAAAGTCTAAAAGTAGTAGATAATTAAAGGAAAATAAGAACCTTTTAGATTTTAATCTGAGGGTTCAGATTTGGTCTTAAAATGCGAAAAACAGACAATTAAAAAGTAGGAAGTGATGCTCAAGTTTCTTTCAGTTTCAAACAAACATAAAATACATCAAGCAAAAATAATAATAAAAAAATCTTATTTTATTTAAACTGGAGTAAACTTCAGCTACATTTCTTTCTATTTTAAATCAGTTTGTTGCATTTTTAGAGTTCAAATTAAAACTTGACATTTTCATCTTTAGCTTTTCAAGTTAAACTTTTTTTTCCAAATAAAAATACTTTATAGTCTTTTTTAGTTTCATTTGTACTTGTTAAACTTGAAAGCAACTTTTCCCGGCAGCAATTGTGGGGTGAGTTTACACAGTTTAGTAGGAATTTTATTTCTTTGAATAAGTCAAGTGATGTAAATAATTTACTGTAATAAAAAAAACAACACACACAGGCAAGATCTGATTGAAAAAAAGGAAAAAAAAAACATTCTCCCAACACCTTTAATTGCTGAAAAATAGTACTAAGATATAAAATACAATTCCAACCACAATATTTAAGAAAGTGTCATGTTGGGAGGATGTTGCAAAACAACAATGGGAGCAAGAAGCAGGAAGCATGGGTTAGTTTCTCAGGGATTTCAGGTTTATTTGCATTGTTTTGATTTTTTTTCCCTTAGTGCTTCTAAAGACAAGAAGTATTCCTAAAATATTCAAATGTAAGGAACCAGAAGAATGCCTCCAAGTACTTTAGAAGTGATTTCCGTCTGACGTGTCTTTTTTTTAATACACAATACAAAGACAAACATAAAACATCATCAGTTAATCAGATTCTGTGTTAGAATGCTGAGAGGCAGCCAGCTGGCATCAAGATAAAATACACACCCAAACTATTTACAGTACATTTCCTTTTGACGGTACCTTGAACCACTCTTAAGTCAATACACACAAATGGACACAAAACATTTAACACTTCCTTGAAGGCGGCGGCCCTTGACGGTTTTGGTCACAGTACGTTCACGCCGCCCATTAAGCCTGGCTCTACTCGAAGTACACTCAACTATTGCATCTATCGGGACTTCTCTGGAACCTCGCTCGGAGGACACCAACAGTGTTTTCTACCTCTCTGCTGCTTCACAGAGCAAGGCAGGACTACTCTGTATCTACACGTTCCCTTTATAAAAGTCTTTGGCAGAGGAAAATAAAAGCACAGCTGTAGAAAATAGAGAAGGAAGCCACCGTGATACAGAGACACAGAGGCCACAGTCTCAAAGCTGTGGGGATGGAGGAATGGCGCAGATGTGCAGAAAGGACACCGGAGACCGGCGGGCTCTCATGGTGGTGCATGCTCGTTCCACAGGACTGCACCGCACAAAGTCATCAGATTACCGAAAGAAAATTTGTTCATCATGCGTTAGAATGCAAACGATGCCGAGCTCCCCCAAATAGTACTTCTGGCAAAAAGCATACATAGAATATCATAAGTACTGACCAGGAAGGGAAGCCAGACACACAGATCCTTTGACCACACAAGATGCTCTGCTATCTCCTCACATAGGTTAACATACATGAGTATTTACAGGAAGTTGGAGGTCTTTTCATATACAGTTTCTTGAGTCACTCGTCTTCAATACATGGCGTTAAACAGAAGAAGGTGGAATGGAAATGGAAGTGAAGACACAGTGATCTGCAACAATATTTATACCTGTTAAAACTTTTCATTGTTTAAGACAAACCGACGCAAGGCGGCATGTTTCTGGGAATTGGATGGAAAAGAACGATTTAAACTTTTTTCTTGCAAATAAAAATCAAAGAGTGGGGTACATTTGTATTCAGCCCCACTGAATGAAAAAGAAAACAATTTTCTTCAGAAGTCATCTAATTTGTGCTGTAAATATACCAGTAAGTACTTTATTCTCAGTCTAAATACTAAGCTGTCCTTTGAAGGAGCTCCACAGCTCTGGTTGCAGAATCTGACACGTGACTTGTTCACTCTACAAATCTCGACTCTTCTAGAAAAGTGGCACAACGGAATCCCTAGTGGAGCCAAATGAAGCCCTAAGTTCAGCTTCCCCACACACCTTACTATATATGGGAGAATCAGTAAAATTGTGGAAGATGGTGCAAAATAGAGACTAAAATAGAGCCCTACACACATGGCGCCAAACACTAAAAACCACCCTGAATACACCAATTCTACTGCATGGTGATGGCAGCATCATGCGGTGGGGATACTTTTTTTTTCCCAGCAGAGACATGGAAGCCAGTCAGTCAATGGGAAGACAGAAGGAGCTAAATACAGGGCAAACTTGGAAGGAAAAAATGTTACATGCCGTAAAGAGTTTAAATTGGAAGATGTTCATCTTCCAGCAGGACAACAACCTTAAACCTGTAGCCAGAGCTACAATGTGGAGGTTTGGAAAGCGTATATTCACGAGCTAGAATGGCCATGTCAAAGGTCATATCTGATTGGGGAATCTACAGCAAGACTTGAAAACTGATGTTCACAGACTGAGTTTGAGCTGTTTTGGAAAGTTGGTAAAAACATAAAACCGAAGATGTAACTGCCTTCCCTTTCCAAACATGCATGATGTTTTGTTTTGGTCCATCATAAAATCCCAATCAAGTAGTTTGATGTTCATTGTTGCAACGTCACAACTTAAGAAAGAGGTGGAGGAGTACAAGTACTTGCTGCACAAGTGCACTGTAAGCTTCCTGCTCTGGTTTGTTGGCTCATGTACTTTTTACAAGTCAGTAAATTATTGGCTGCAGTTTCATAGTTTACTCAGCTAAAGAGAATCTCAATTCAAAAGCTTGTGCAATTTAGCAAAAAGCATCGTGTCCCCAGATACCAAAAAGTTTATTAACTGAAAATTAAGGCTATTCCCTATCTTCTCCCATAAGTTCTGAGCTTTGGGATTAAAATGACAATCATTAGATATATGCAGACAGGAACTATATTCCAGGATGAATTGCACTGGTTCTCTGGTATGATAAATAATAATAATGATGATAAAAAAACACTCACATAGACATAATCTAGACATGAACAATGTAAAACAAACAAAAAATAATAATACTTTATTATGGGAAAAGTGCACAGTTTCTTTCAATAATATAAAAAAAAGCCACATTGAACTCTTGCTCTCCTGTTCACTCACTCGTCATATCACATTGTATCTTACACAGCAGACCAAGGACTCTTCACCACAAGCCCTTCAGTATCTTTTTTTCTTTTTTGTCACAGTAAACTACCCTGGCACCTCCAATGCAGCTTCTCAGTTGTTATTTATTTTTTTAGTAGTTGAACAGATACCATTTGTAACCTCATGCCACAGTACACAGTTTCTAGTCCTCTAAATACAACTATAGTTACATCTCTGTTAAAGAAGAGATGGGCTGAATGGGATGTCAGGCAGATGGTCTGTATAGATAGAGAATGTGGAAGATTAATGCAGCTAGATCCCCCCAGAGGTAAGGGTCAGAAATCAACTCAAAGCACGCAGCGTTCGGTGAACTCAGAAGATTAACCCTGTTAGTACCACGCCAAAAAGCAGAAGTTAGCTCAAGTATATGTAGTGTGGTCAGCAACAAGCATGAGTGGCGCCAAGAAGTAACAAGCAGGAAAATGGAGGTGGCGACTATATAGTCAGTAGAGTTAGACAGCTCCATCAGGGGTCCCGCCCACTCAGTCACCCCTGTCAGCAAGATGTTGCCTGTAAGATCTAGATCTACACTTGACTGGAGATCACTGTCTAGGGGCAACTTCAGCCCAATCGCCTCTCAGTCTGGATGAAAAAACCCCCCAAAAAAACAGAGTTTATGCTCCAGGGTAAGGAAGGGACCACTAGCTCTCGTCTATGTTGAGGCAGATGAATTCCTGGATGCACTTCCTATACTGCTGCTCAGTGGGGCTGCTGCTTGGATATTGACCTGGTTGACCCAGCGGAGCCTCCGCCTCGCGCATCTCCTCGTTCATCCGCGCCAGTCGCAACCTGGAGGAGGGGAAGAGGAAGAGGAGGTGCAGAGGGGCAGAAAGAGACGAAGGGGTGAAAGAAATGGGTTAAAAACAGATTAAGAGCAAGTGCAAATGGACACACAAAGGCAGGAAATGATTGATTTGATTTTAGCGGTGTGGCCTATAGGAGAAATACCACAGATTCACTGTAATTACACAGATACGTAAAGAAGAAAAGGATAATAAGTGATCAAACTGGTTTAATTTAAAAGCAACAATTATTCCGGCTAAAAATATAACATACTGATGATTATAGCTGTGGTAATATCTCATGCAGCAGTTTAAGGTTAAATATAATATAAAATCCATTGAATGTTTCTGACAGACGTAAGGAAGCAGTTGCTGGTTCCTTAAAGCTAATTGTTACTAAGATAACAATCAGTTCTTATGATTTTAAACGTATTTAACTGATTAAATACGTTTAAAACTGATCAGTAAAGATGCTCAATTTATTGCAAATTCAGTCACAGTGTTAAATGAATCTTTGTTGGTGAAAACTCATTCACTGGTGCTCAAGGCAGCTCCAATAAAAGAACCAGTTAAACCAGTTTTTCAATAAAAGAGTCCTCCATCCATCCATCCATTTTCTTGCACCCTTGTCCTATATTTAGAATTTTGGCAGAGAAGTATATTGCAAGGAAAGCATTTCTGGTAACAATTTATTTGAAGGAGGGTGAATAAGACTGACATGACACTGTCATAAACATGACATAACACCTAACATGAATATGAATAAGCCTTATTAATAAGCATTCATGAATATTTATGACTGTTGTCATAAAGGGTCATTCTGTAAATTATGACACTTTTAATACAAAGTTAACTTTAATCAAAATGTCTTTGTTATGACAACTTGACATTAGCCAAGAAATCATTACTGATATAAATTTATTAAAAAAGTATTACTGATTGCACTTTAAAAAGTAGGTAACTTTATGTTATTAAATGTAAAATTTAAACAGTAATGATTTCTTGGATAATGTCAAGTTGTCATAAAGACATTTTGAATAATGTTAACTTTGTATTAAAAGTGTCATAATTTACAGAATGACGCTTTATGACAACAGTCATAAATATTTATGAAGGCTTATTCATATACATGTTAGGTGTCATGTTTATGAAAGTATCATGTCAGTCTTGTTCACCCCTGTCTAATAAAGTGTTACCACATTTCTTTCTACTACTGCCAAGTTATGAATTTGGTGCCGAGGTATCTTCAGTTTTTCAGTGAGTCAGTTTCTTGGTGTGGAAACTCAAAGTTCTAGCACCAGTTTAGCTACAGAACAGGTTTGGTGGGGAAAAACTCCAATTAATAATTCAGCAGGTGATTACTAATAAAGCACGTGATGATTGTAATTCCTCACAGCGTGACGATGTCTGCGTTGGCAGCCTGGACAGCGATGCTGAGGGGGTCGTTGCCCTGTTCGTCCACTTCCGTCTGCGATGCTCCTCTCTTGAGAAACAAACACACCTGACTGTACAACAGACGGAGAAAGGGACAAGAAGCTCATCATTCCATACGCATGGAAAAAGGAACAACGGAACAAGCACGGCGACCGATTTGTCGGTGAATAGGTTTTATCCACCCCTCATTCCTTTAAATGTTTACAAACATTTCATAGCTATTCCCCAAAATGATGCAAAGTCATGAGAGACAATGACTAAGCCAACTGACAGACGTATGATTCACGGTTCAAGTGTGACATGCTGACTTTGGTCCTGTTGATGTTATAGACAGTATTGCCACACTGAAGACGGACCAAACTGGAAAGTTTTGAATCTCGTGACTCAAATGTAATCTGGAGAAAAATTTTCATGAGCAACAACAGAAACCACGTCACGAGCCACCCACTAGCTTCTGGAAACTTGAGTCTTTCCTGAAAGCCATCAGAAATTTCCTTTAAATCCCAGTCTTCTTCTTACACACACTGGTTGGTGATACATAGGTAGTTATTCCTCTGAAAACCTCTTACCCAGTGTGGCCCACGTAGGTAGCGTGGTGAAGCGGGCCCCTGCCTCTCATGTCTCTCTGGTTCACATCGGCTCCGTTCTGGAGCAAGAACTCACAAGCGATTAAAGAGCCCTGGAAGAGAATCAGACAGAGATGCCATTCACTTTGTGAAAGCTAATCACTTATTAGCCAACATACTGACTTTAAACAATATTTGAACCCCAAAAATGGAGGGGAAGTCATGCTCTTTGTAACATATGAAACACACACTGATACAAGTGAAAAACATGTTTAAATTCAGTTTGAGATATGTAATAAAGACGATAATAAAAACATTTAAATTTCAACTATTCGTGTTCAGGCAAGTAAACCAGTTGTTTAAATTTTTATAACTAAATTTCCAGTTGTCTGGAACCATAAAAAAGATGCCAATGATTCACAGTTATACCGGAATCAAAACAGAAACTCATTTTGCGATGTAATAAAATCTAAGATAAAGGCGGCTATCAGATAAAAACGGATGTAAAGACCACCATTTATTTTTTTATTGTTTTAGAAAGGTATATATTTTTTATGATAGGAAATGGAATGAAGCGTTAAAAGCCAAATCTTTTTCTTGACTTAATTTTCAGTTTTCCATATTTATACTGAAATAATAATAATAATAATAATAATAATAATAATAATAATAATAATAATAATAATAATAATAATAATAGTAATAATAATAAATTACAGTTTCAAACTTTTCAAAACTACGTAGGAACCCTGTTTAATCCCTGATACGTTCCTGGACATTTCAAATGAGAAATGATGATACTGACACATAATAATCACAAAATGCATCCACTTGATAACTGTGAGGCGTTACTGGACCAAACACAACAGATGTCACAACAACGTCTTCCATTTAAATCACAGCATCTACTAAAATATATTGAAGTATGTTTCTATTAACACTGAACCTGCAGAATGACCAAAACGCCTCTCACCCCGACCACAGCCTGTATGAGAGCCGTCTTTCCCTCCTCTTCTTCATTGGTAGCGTGAACATCAGCACCGTGAGCCAGTGCCTCTGCCATCAGGGGCAAATTGTGCAGACGAGAGGAGCGATAGAGCAGCGCCCCAGGATGCAACTCCCTGGGATCCTCGGGATCCGAAGACCCCTCCTGTTCGATCTCCACCTCCCCACTGGAGGACTCCTCCGACTCCTCTTCTGTTAGTGAGCAAACGAATAATGGCCATTAAAAGTTTAATCTTATAAAACACAAAATAAATAGTGTTTAAGCTCCCTTTTACTCTTCTAGATGAACAAAAAAATGATCAGATTGGGCCCTTTTTCAGCTTTATCTTATATTTTGTCTTTATCTTATGCTTTTTGTTTTATTTTTCTTCGTTTGCTCTTTCCTTTGGTCTGTTGTTGTATTTCCTTCTAATTTATGTAAAGCCCTTTGAATTGCCTTGAAATGTGCCATATAAATGAAATTACCTTCCCCTTATCAGTCCTGACTACCATCCAAAAAGTAAAAAAAAAACAATATATTTTTTCTGATCAGTGAACACACCATTTGTAAGAACTGCTAGGTAGCTGTAAAACACTAAAAGCTAGTTTAGAATGTCAACTCTATTTAAATTTGTTTTTAACTGATTACTCTCTCACACAAACAGTGTCCCATTTGCGTTGCACATACGATAAAGAATGAACACTCTCAGCAGGAAGGCTAGAAATAATATTTAAAAATGTCTCCTTTACTTATAGCTCTGAAATAGAAACCCTAATAACAGACGGACTCGTTTTACCTTCCTCCGTCACGCTGCCAAACACGAGGATGTCGGTGCTGCCGTCTGTGCTTCCTCCCAGGCCGCTGTCGCTGCTGAGACCTGCAGGGCCAAGAATCGCCAAGCCATGGACACGTTAATCATTACACAAGCACAATTTCCATCTCCTAAGCAAACACAAACATCACGCTGGAACTGAATCGCCCAAAATCACTGCAGTTGATTCCGTCACCGCAAAAGTGACGGAAATTTTCTTCTCTCTACGTTATATTATCCAAGTTGTGGACTTACTGCGAGGACCAGAGCCAGTGTCAAAGTAGGAAAACAGTGAGTCCAGCTCGTCTGGGCAGAACAGGGAGTCCCGTCGAAATTTTGCTGCAGCGGCTGCAGATTAAGAAAAACAAACAATTGAAAAATGCATAAAGCAAGGTTTGGCTTTATGCTTGTGATAACGGATATTTGAACCTCTCCACTGACCTGCTGCAAGGTTGGCGGGTGAGGCGCTGCCAGGCTCGTAGCGGTGGTACTTCCTGCGCGCCTTGTTGGGGGCCCGCACAGAGCTGCTGTGTCGCTGGCATTTCTTCACCATCCAGGGGCGGGACTTCCTCTCTCCCTCCACCAGCGCCTCACTCCCACTCAGCTTCTTCAGGAAGCGTTTCTCAACATATTTAAACTTGATCCAGGCCTCTTTCTCCTGCCTAGAGGGAGGCGAGTAAGCATCATCTCGGGCACAGAGTAGAACAATTTCCTATCAAATTTATTTAATATCAATATGTCATCATTCCATCTTCCTTTGACGCACAGTGACACATTGCTATTATTTTAAATGTATAAAAATAAACAGAAAAAAACAGCTTTGTGGACTTTTAGTGGTCTACATTCGGATATTTACAACTGGAGAAAATCAGACAAGCAGGACAAAGAGCTGAAAATACTGAAATCTGAACCACTAGCTGAGTTATTACCAATACATAGCATAGATTTTAATGATATTTTGAACTGGAGTACAGTATGGGAACCTCCTTGGTCTTCCATGACCATCTGTATCAGGTCAAAAAATAGTGACCAAAAAATATGCATCAACAAAATAAGTGTTCATTCTAATTTTCCAGTCAAACTTCCTCGCTGGAGCTGGTTTTACCTCGAGCTAGACGGTCCTGGTTTTTTAACTCCCAGTTCCTCGCAGGCTCCCTCGTAAATGTTGTTGATCACAGTGTTTCCCAACTCACACATGAGCTGCATGCAAAGACAGAAAAACACAGGGGGGTGAAGGGTGGGGGGGGACAAAGTTGAAAACCAGCAGGAAGTAAATGTAAAAGGAATAATTAAAAATGTAGCAGTGTGGCAATGTGCTGGTGCCAATTAATATTGCAACACCACTGGGAAGAAAGAATGCTGCACATGCAGAAAGGGCTGCGGGGAAACTGGTGAGAGAGATGCACCTTGAGTAATTCTGGCTCCCATGAGTCCAACGTCAGCGAGCGCACTTTAGAGAAATGGACGCCTAAACTCCTGAAAATAGAAAAAGGAAATCGATGGAATAAAACCAAATCAAGTTTTTCTATATTCTTAACTTATCCCACTTTTTTTTAACTGCCTGGAGAGGCATATGTCAAAGTCCTTTAAAGATTGTCTACACTCAGAGAAACTCAGTTTTTATATTTAACACGGATGGAAGTTTGTTGAAATGCAGTTACTGCTCCTGAAAACTGTAGATTGCAACAGTGTGTCCTAGTTCATTATCTTTAATAAAATATATTCGATTAAGTACCATAATGCCGCTGTGCTTTTACAAGTGAAATGTTGGTAAATTAAAGTATTAAGGGATTGACACTTAAGCATGTTTATTTTTTTATGTAGGGTAAAATAAGACTAAAACAACACAGGATATCTGTCTTCCCCATCATGTGATCTAAAAATATGTTCCTCAAACAATTTAATGTTTGAGGAAGAATTCAGAAAAGCAACGGCAAACTGGAAAAGCTGGTTTTCCAGTATGTCGACATGCAAATGTAAGATTCCTCAAACATGCAAATACCTGTGGATCCCCGAACACTCGATGCAAAGCAACACGCCCAGGTTGATGGAGGCCCAGCACGGAGCCGCCTGGCCGCAGTCGCTGCACAGCTCGTTGCCCGGCAGGCTCTGCACCCGCTGCAGGAGACTCTCTCCGCCGCCCCGGCACGCCTTGTCCGCCCTCTCCCCCCTGTCCCGGGGCTCGCTGGCAGAGTCGATGCTGCTGGTGGACGGTGAAGCCGTCCGGTCCAAACGCTTGCAGAACGAGGCAGATGTTCAGATTTGCTTACATTCCAGAAATTATTTTGAAATAAACAGAATTATTTGTTTTGTATTTGGTCACTCTCCGATTCCGGGTTGTACCTCAATGTAATAGTTGTCGCCGATGTCTTTGTAAGCAGAAGCGATGCTTGCCTGGACCGCCTGGATCCAAGCTTGCCGCAGCTTCTCAGACTCTGCTTGCATCATGCAGCTCCTGCACACGTCAGATCATAAAACACACCTCATTTGATTGGTGTAAATAGTAATAGGCCATTTAACTTATGTCACAGCCTGCTATGAGACAATTACCTATGAGACAATTACTTCTGTGGTAAAAAAAATATGAAAAAAATTATACGAGTAAATAGTTTATGCTTGACTCACAGTGGTTGATATTTTGGCGACAAATATCACCTAATTAAAAACTATTTTTAAGGATCACCTCATTGTCACAGCCTGCTATGAGACAATTACCTATGAGACAATTAACTATGAGACAATTACTTCTGTGGTAAAGAAATATGAAAAAAATTATATGAGTAAATAGTTTATGCTTGACTCACAGTGGTTGATATTTTGGCGATAAATATCACCTAATTAAAAACTATTTTTAAGGATCACCTCATTGATAAGGCAGTTTGTTTTGTTTCTCATGAAGCCAACAAAAAAGAAAATAAAAAGAACTAAACGGTAACAGTTTGAAGGGTTGCGTATAAGGCTGCGAGATTTAATGCAAAGTTGCATTTAAAGTTTCAACCTGTGCCATTATTTACCAAGAGACACTTAATGACAAATGTCATAAACACTTTATTTATGACAGGTGTCAATGACAGCTCCATGTCAGTCTGCACATAAAGTGTTACTGAATAATTTTATGAATATCTTTTTGGCACAGCATGTTGAAGGGCATTGATTGATTCAGGATTAACTGTGTATAGTTTCACTCAGATGTTTGTTCAACTTTTAGCTTAGAATAACATAGAGGGCACCTTCAAGTTAAAATCACAGGTGTGAAAGTTTTTCATAAACCACAGCCTCAAAATCCAAAATGGCCACCATGTTTTTGATCTGTAGCAGAAGCTGCAGTAATAAACTGCTTATTTATCTCACTAAATGAGACAAACTGTGAAACACATAGTGCTGTACGAAAAGCAAACGACAAGTCCCACCGATTTGTTCTTGGCTCGCTTCTAAAACTTCACATTAAGCTGTTGCTTCTCCCACATTACATTTCTTTTTTATGTAATGACTGGAAAGCATATTGTTTTGGGTCCTTGTGCGCATTACCTTCAAAGTTAATTAGCTCCATCTTAATGGAAAGCTAATTAGGAGCAGAAAGGGAATCTAAGCAGCACCAGCTGTGTTTATACCACAGAGAACTGCTTTTGTTTGACACACACTAACACACTTACTTTGTGGGCGAAACCACCTCAAAGCAGAATCTCCTCTCATTATCTTCACACAGTTTGACTGAGCACAGCCTCAGATCCTCAACCACCACCGTCAGAGAATCCTGTTGGCGGAGGAAAAGAGTATCACAGAAACCACAGACGGCAGAGAGCAGGTTCGACTTCTCAGGCAAGTCGGTGCAGGGATCCTCCATTCCTTGCCAAAGGACTAAAACAAATTAATTTGTGGAAGCAACTTATTGGTTTTGTTGCGCGAGAGAAATATTTTTAAAAAAAAATGAAACTAGCTCAAGAACAAAAAGCTACTTTTACCTTGAGTTTTTTTTGGTAGACCAACTGGCTGTTTTGGATTGAAAACCACCGCCTGATGGAAGCAAAATGCAATAAATGTGATTTTACAATAATTAAAAAAAAGTATATTAAAAATTAAACATTCAAAAATCAAAGAAAGAAAGGACAGAAGCAAAAAGCAAACATTAAAGAAAAGACAGAAATGAAACAACAAAGAACACAATGAAGGAAGACCACTAGGTAGAAATCACACAAATAAGAAAGAACGCAGAGAGAAATTTGATACATAATGAAGGAAAGAAATGATAGAAAGGCAAAGCAAAGAAAGGGATTTAGGGCATACAAAAATTAATGGACACAGAAAGGAAAACTCAAAGAACATAGGAAGAAAGGAAGGCAGGAAAAAAGGAAGGACACAACATTCCGACAATCTTAAAGTGATTAAATTCTAAAAATATCATTTTCCAAACTATTATAGAACCATGACTGCAGATATTCACAAGTGTTGTATTGTGTTGTTTAGTTCCTCACCTGTTCCAAGTCTTGAAAGCATTGCTGGCTCTCTTGAACAGGTAGCCCTCCATGACGACCCCATTGGGTGCGTCCACGTTGAATTCAAGCTTGGGATCATCGTAGGAAAAATCCTGCAGATGGAACATGTGAAAAAAATGTTGAGGTCTGGCTTTTTTTCTCCCCCATCGAGCTTCAATTAGATTGGTAGATTGGTGATCAGCAGTAAAACAAAGTCTCTCATGAGGTCAGCAAGTCACTTTCTCAGCCAGGATGTTTAAACCGTGGAAAACTGCAGGTTAAAACTCACAGATTCACACTACCGCATTTAATTGTGATATTGTTGTGCAGCCTGTCTGAATCAAATTACAGCAGATAGCGCCGGCATGGCAAGGATCACATCTGGAGCTCTGCTAAAAACATTTATGTGTCTTTACAAAGGCCTGAGAAACAGATGACAGTTGCTGAGCGTGGTTAAAAAAAACAAAACATGCTATCATTTTACATAGACTGTGATTATGTTTCACTTCGGTTAGACAGCTTCTGTTCACCAGTAAGGTAACACTGAGCATATGGCAGGTTGGGCGCACACACACACACACACACACACACACACACACACACACACACACACACACACACACACACACACACACACACACACAGAGTGTCCACAAAAGTATCAATTCCAGTTGATTGATTTTAATCAGCACCAAAAATCAAGGCTCAAATGGGGAAGGTAATATAATATTTGTCGTTTTGTTGAGGCATTTGGTAGTAGGCTGTGTGCAATCCTCAAGAGCAATGAGTGTAATGTCTTGAAACTCCTACATATTTTCCACATTTGTCCTGTTACCACAACAAGCTATAATGCATGTTTTTGGGGGATTTCATATGATTTTTTTATTTGATTAATTGCTAATCGAATGAAAAATGATACAATACATGGCTTCCAAAATAACTGTGGCATGTCTTTGGAATCCTGTCTCCTTCATAATATAATGCAGCACGACCAAAGGCCTTCAGAAGTCACTTGATTACTAAAACATGTCTGTGATTTAATCTCAGTAGAAGCCTTCAGGTAAAGCACAATGTACAGCAGAACACCAACACTGTACACCACCCTGAACGCACCATCCGCACTGTGTGAGGTAGTGGCAGCATTATGCTGTGAGGACGTTCTTATTCTGCCAAATAGAAGAAAGAAAGAGAATCCTGTTTTAAGATGGGATGGTTCACCACCTTCTTGATGGCTTAGATCAAATAATTTTCATGTGATAGAAAGGCCTAGTCAAAGTTCAGACCTAAATCTAAATGTGAATATGCGTGAAAACTGCAGGTCATAAACACTTTTCATCCAATATGGCCAGATATTTACAAAAAGATATTTGCACAAAACAAATGGCCCAAAAAATTCTCCTCCTGCCAGGCTGCTGGAGAAATACCCCAAAACACTTGCAACAGAAGCTGGTTCTACAAAGCAATGACTCAAAGATGCTGAATAAGTTTAGAACATTTAGAAAACCATGGATCGCTTTCCTGAGGATTGTGGTTGTACAGTCCTGAAATTTGGAAAAGTTGAAAAGGTATCAACATTTTTGGGAAGCCCGACACATACCGAAAGGCAACTGCAGAGAAAAGCAACCAAAGGTTTTATATCTACATAAAAACTATCATCAAAACCTACACTTTCCTCTGATTCCCATTCATAATCGGAAGGATGTGCAAAATCATGATGGAAAAATGAGTTTAAATACTAAATTATCAGCCAAGCATGACTGGAAAACCTCAAGTGCATCATCATGCAGGTCAACGAAAGTGCAACGAAAGCTGTAATAGAAACAAAGAATCAGAAATGATCCTCACCAGGAAAAGGTCCAGCCTGCCAAATATCTTCATTTTTGCCAAACTGACATCTAGCAACATTTTGAGCAACAACAAAGTCAGCTAATATAAGCAGAGCAACAAATGTCTGCGTGTATCCTCCAGGACCCAGCGGTCAGCCCACACAAGTCCAGATGAGAGTCTGTCAGGCGACAGCAGCACGCTCGTGCCGATCCTTCACACTGCGCCACCTGCCAGCAGACTAGCAGCCTTCGCCGCGTGGATGCGGAGCGGGAGCTCATTACCATACAGCTGCCACACTCGTGCCCCGCTGACCCCGTCGAGAGAGAGATCAAACGTGTCATTTTACTGCAGCGGGTAAAAAGGAGGGGGAAGCGGAGTTTTCTCTGCTGCATGTCCCGTTTCTCCTCTCTGCCCTAAAGCACAATTTAAAGCTCCCCTCTAACCCTCGCAACAATCCCCAGGCCCGTTGTGCGCTGAGGGGAGTCAGCTTTCCATCTGTCTGCAGCTCTGAAAACTGTTGCTGTTAAATCAAGCTGATATTATTGCTCCCCAAGCACCAGGGGGAGACCCCCTCTTCCCACCTTAAATCAGTCGAGACCCTGCAAGAATCTGGAGCATAAAGAAGGCTGTAGAACCAGGGGGCCGACAGAGCGAAACCCATTTAGTTTGCAGAATC
Source organism: Micropoecilia bifurca (assembly GCA_903067075.1). Taxonomy (NCBI): domain Eukaryota; kingdom Metazoa; phylum Chordata; class Actinopteri; order Cyprinodontiformes; family Poeciliidae; genus Micropoecilia; species Micropoecilia bifurca. Next base: position 31,435 of record CAEGAF010176293.1, on the reverse strand, counting down.
CGGCCAGTTTAACAACCCCGAGGCCGAGTTATGCATATTGAATGCGTCCCCGTAGAAGCTTTGATACGAGTCTACTTTAATTTTGGTACTTAGATACACAGCAAAAACACACGATATTTTGATTTTGGTTGAGTTTCAAGTCCAAAATCATAAACACTTTTCATCCGATCTGAAAAGTTCATGTGTAAATATCTCAGTACGCTTGAAATAAGACAAAACTAATTCACAAGTCACTTTTCAGCATGACATAGGAGCTTGTTTAACTATTCTTTAACTTATGGGAAAAATATGTTGTCCTACTGGCAGATTTATAACCAGCACCCTTTCTTCAATGTTAAAGAATTGTTGACTTAAAACAAACTCCCTCATCTTGCCGAAAGGTTACTTGTGAATTAGTTTTGTCGTATTTCAAGTGCACTGACGTATTCGCACAAGAAGCTGGGCCAAAAACACCTGGTAAGATTTTGTGTTTTTGCAGTGTATAACAAGCATGCGGGGCAGTTAACAGGTGCGCCTGCGTGACGGTGAATAAGAAGCTATTGTTATTCACTGACATTCATGCCAATTCATTACGACTTCATTAAAGAGAACCACATTAATAAGCACCTCCTGCTGTTTTTGGAGGTGTTATGTAAAAGCTGCTGCAGCAGAAGAACCTCACCTGTCAGTCACAATCACAGTAACACTAAAGGACATTAGTAATGTGACATAACCGTCCAATTAAATGCCTCCATGAGTTTAAATACCTGTAAGCAAAAAGGCTGCATTTTATGACGATTCTATGCTGCGTCAGGATTCAGAATAAAACTACTAGATTCACATGCAGCTTCAGATTCAAGCTTAAACTGCCACAAACTCCGTACAGAAGACTTTTACTCTTCGGCAAGTGAGTGTCTTTTTAATCTTTTGAGTTTATTTCAGTTACCATTTCTCTGATCCAGAATTTTTTACTGGTAAAAAAAAAAAAATGGGGGAGGACGAAGGGTGAAGAATCGGTTCCCTTGGAAGACGCAATAAAATCCTGCTCACATAGAAATTGGGCATTAAACTGAAAGAGTATCTGAGTATCTACAGAGAGAGACAAGATGTATAAAACAACCTGAGAACACAGAGTTTGACAGATTTCAACTGTGCAAATCTGTCTTTTTTCTTCTTTATTTTTTCTGCAAGGAAGAAAAACGTATATAATGAAAACAGGAAGGCCACTAGAACGCGAAGCAGAAAAGACCCAACAGAAAGAGAGAATGAAAGAAATAAAGGAATAAAGAGAGAAAGAAAGAAAGAAAGAAAGAAAGAAAGAAAGAACCTGATGAAGGGAAGTGAAAAGAAAAGAAGAAAACAAATCTAGTTTATTTTTTCTATCCTCCTCCAGTCTTGGAAAATACCACAAGAAACTTTCATATTTTCCTATTTTCCAGAGGGTGCAGAAAAATTCACATTTAACTTTACTCCCCATCGAATCTCTTTTTTTTGTCTGATCTGAAGTATATTGATTAGAAACCTATTAATAAAGAACGTCAGCATCTATAATTCAAAAAAATCTGCTAGTTCATGACTGTGCCTAAGGCTGCTCCGCCTTTGCATATTGAACGAAAAGCATGAAGAAAGGGGAGACGAACTGTCTAAACATCTCCTCAGGTTGTTGTGCAAAAACATTTTTACGTTAATGCCATTTGGCTCGCACTTCCCTTCGACGGGCAATACGAGACCTTTACAGAAGCAGCCACTTTAGCGGGGAGGCGTCCCGAGAGGAAGCCGAAGACGCCCTCTTCCTCACCGCTTCATTTTCCGTCACACTCAGCTGGCGTCGAGCCCTAATCTCCCTTTATCTGCTTGTCTTCTGTCTGTACCACTCGGCCTCACATTCAGCGCCCTGCTGCGCCTCATGATGCCATCTGTTGACTTTGGCCGGAGCTGGCAGCGGATGAAGGAGGGAGCGGAGGCAGGCTGGCATCGTGTGCGCTCACATCACCACAATCGCTAGCAACAAATCGACCTCTCTGGTACCATAATTACCAAACCTGCAGCTTAACTGAGGACAGCATCTCAAACCAGAGCACAGCCCAGATCATCCTGCCGCTAAAAGTCTGTCCTAAAACTCCTGCAAAACATTTTGATTTGCAGTAGTTTTTCAATTTCTATTGCTACATTTACAGAACATATTTAGGCTCTTATTAAGCTTTGCAAGAGTAAGTTCATCTTCTTCTTGTGACGATGAAAACAAAGGCTGAAAATATGTTTTATTTTTTATGCAGCAGCAAAATCTCTCACTGAAAAAATGATAAAATTTCAACATATACTTGACAAATATTTTCAGTGGGTGTAAAAATCCAAATTGAAAATGTTTCGTTTACTAACTTTAGGTGCCAGACCAAATGACTCCTAGAAAAATCATAATTGAATTTACATTAAAATGCATACGTTTCTTTTTTATATTGATTACAATCTCTAGGAACTTTTAATAAATCATCCGTAGCATTTTTTTCATGGCAGTTCTACTTAGGCATTGTTGAAAATGGGAAAGACAAGAAGTGAAGTGTGTTTTGATCTGCTTACAATCCAAGCCTGAGCCCTCAGAATCCTTTCAAGGCTGTAATCATCTCTGTCGCTTGTGCATCTTTTTCTTCCACAGTGTTTTCTTGCACTTAAATTATGCTTGGATGCAGCATTTTGTGAACAGCTAGCTCTTTTAGCAATGACCTCAAGATTAGATGCTATCCCAGGTATGGAGGGTGTCAGTGACTGTCTGCTGGGCATCTGCTAAGTCAGCTGTCTTACATTGATCTTTATGGGTTTTATGTGAATTTTGCATTTTCTGAGAAACTGAGCTTTGGGTTTTGATTAGATGTATGCAACAATCATTGAAATTAACAAAATGAAATGCTTGAAATGTATAACTTTTAACTGCTTAACTCATGGGAATGATACCGAGTGATATTCTAATTTATTGTTGTGCACCTTATTGAGGTTTATATTTTCTTTCTTTTGGTCGCAGAGACCTTTGGTGAGAGACAATGTAATCTGAAAGCACCAAAATGCTTCACTTCAAAAATAATCAACTATGACACATGCTGGAGCAAAATAAGGGCTAAAAGATGCTGGACACTTCCATTTTCATCTAGATTTACAGATATGATCCTCAAACAGGTTAGAGTAGACGTCCTCACTGTTCAGGCCGAACCAGAACGCTTTTATTAGATATAAAGGTTTCTAATTGGAGCTTTATTTTGGTAAGGTTGCAAACTCACCTGCATCAGAGTCTGGAGGTGGAAGAACAAGGCGGCACGTTAGCATGGAGAAAGAAACAAAACAAAAAACGGAGAATACGATTACTAAAATATTAGTGTTTAAGCTGAATGCATAAAATGTAATATACACTGTAACACAGGTTTTCAGACTGCTGTCTAACATTTTTTTGTCAATCCAGGAAACAGTTTTTTTTTTTTAATTCCTTGATGGGCTGTTTTGTTTTTTTTGCATATTTCATCAAGTGAAAAGTATGCATAGAGAGCTAAAGTGAGTCAGATTAAAGAGAAGAGGTTCCTGAAAGGCCAGCAGGGCACGAGGCTGTTTGTCAAGTCTGGCAGGATGTCTTCAATGGGCAACTACATCGATCACTGGGAAGGGCCAAGTCAGGCAGAAAAACAGGCATGTAGTTGGCATCGCCTTCCCTAACAGATGGATGGTTTTATTTTTGTGCATCTGTGCATGAATGTGAATGTTGAATACGGAGCAGGAGCCGGACTGGGCTAAAGGAACTACTTTTCACTCACTTGAGAGATTTTTAGAATAGAAATGTTTGATTTTCTTTTCAAATGCGATCTTTTACTTTGAACTTTGAAGGTCAAAAAATATCTTGCATTCCTTTCAATGATTCGCTGAAATCAAAAAGAAAACACATAATAGATGATAAAAAAAATACCTTGGAGCTTCTCTGGAAGGCTTATCAAAAACTTTCATGCCAATTGAAGATAAATCTTTTGTTATCTTTTCAAGTCTGCTTTGTGTCTTCAACTGCACGCATAGCTGACCAACAAGCTTAGAAGGAATAAGTAAAAAAAAAAAAAATCAGATAAAACCAACAAAGAATTAACTTTGCGAGTGAAACCGCTGATAAAGCAACAAATCTAATCCTCCAGATTTCTAACTGAGACTATGCAAAAAAGAGGAGAAAAAATATGTGATGCTAAAAAATTGTCAGGACGTGAGCCAGAAAACGAGAGCGGTGTTGTTTTCTCACCCTCTGCTGGATGAGAGCGTGTTTGTGCTCCAGCTCCCTCTTCTCCATGGCTGAGTCGATCACCAGCTGGTCCAACTGAAACATAAAGCAGACGCCGTCAAACGGAGATCACACCTTACATCTTTCTGTTTTAATTTGCCACTTTTATCTATAGAGACTAAATATTAGTTTAACTGAAAATTTACCAAAACAAAGGCAGCTATGCTTTATTTGAATTCTAAGTGACGGACAAACACAATTAGTACACAACTGTAAATGGGGAGGAGAAGTGTGAAGGATTTTCGACATGTTCAGCAATAAACACATGCGAAAAGTGTGGTAGTTCATTTAAGTTTTATTTAGATCAGGACTTTGACTAGGCCATGCATACATGTGAATAGGTATTTGTCCATGTGACTCCTCTGCAGATCTGGCTGTATGTTTGTGATTGTTGTCCTGCTGGACGGACTGAATCTTGAAAGATTGTCCCGTATTTAGCTGCATTCAGATTTCCATCAACTCATCAGCGTTCTAATCCAAACTCTAAAAAAAAAAATTCGCGTTTCTTTTTTTTTCTTTTTGAAGATTTCCACACAGTAACTGAATTACTATTTGAAAATTTGGGGAATTTTGTATAAAACCAACACAAAATTTGTCTACATTTTCAGAAGAAATCATGATGCCACCCACATGCTTTGCCATGAAGATGTTCCTGGAAAGTTGTCCATAGTTTTACTTGTAAATAATAATAATAATAATAATAATAATAATAATAATAATTAAATTGCATAATTTTTCTCCCGACTTCACAATAATTCACTGATCTGCTTTGGACCACAGTTCCAACAGAATACATTGAAAGTTGTGAATAAGACTACTGTATACCTGTGCAGCCAGCTTTTTCATGTAGGGGTCAATCTCATCTAAAATGTTGAAGCCTTGCTTGAACAAAGTATACTGGGCTCGCATGAAGGACAGCATCTTAAGTAAGCATGGGAAGAAAACAAACCAGTCACAAAATGATGTTCAAGACCATAGAAAGGACACACGCTGATCATCTGCAAATGTCTCAGAGTGTGAGTTACTTACTGCATCAAGGATTTCAAACTTCTTCTTAGCTTGAAGGACATTAATCTGCACAAAAGCAGCAGCAACAAAAAGCAGATTTAGATCCTAATCTGAGAACAACACAGGTGATCTGATCTGATCTGATCTGATTTGTTGGGCCAGACACACAAGCCTCAGTAGCTGTGGTGTGTGAGTGCCCCCTACTGGACAATCCTGAAAACATAACCAAAAACATAACCTGCAGTGTCTGACCTGCAGCACATAGTCCAGGGCGAGGTGCCTGAAGGCTTTGCGGCTGAGAATGAGCGCCTGTGTGGCCTCCTCCGCTTCGTGCACCTTGTTCCTCGGTGCTTGAGCGTTCTTCACCTGAGCCAGCTCCATGTCCTCGCGCACGCGGTCAAACTGCTTCTTGGTGTCCTTGAACTTACGGATGTCCCTGAGGCAGACGCAGTACAAACATCCAACTTAAACATACAACTTTAAAACTATGGACACTATAGCTTTGTTGACCAAGTTCGTTTGCAAAAACAAGGAATTCGACTTTGATTGACAAGCACTTACAGATGCAGAGTACAGATATTAAGTATAAATTGGTAGTCAAAGTTTTTTTATTGACAAGAAAGAAAAAAAAGGCTTGATGTGCAAAATGTTTATTTTGTTGCACAGCAGAGTAGCTGATTATTCTGGTTGTAAAGTATCTATTGTGTTTATCAGACAGTCTGGCAGTTGTTTTGTGCAAATACTTTTTTTGCCATGTCATAATTACAAACATGAGGCACTTGATTAGGAGTGCAAAGTGAATAAAATATGATGTATAGTTTTCAGAGCTCAGAACAGCACTGATTATGTTCAAAGATTACAATAAACTCCTTGCAAGGCATATGCAAATGTGGTTTGAAAATAAATAAAAACTTTGATTTAAGAGAAAAAGTTCAGAACAAATATCTAAAACAAATGTACTTCAGTTAGAGGGATTCATGTGTGGACTAATTGTGAGGAGTTAAAAATGTATGTATAAAAACGTGACTGTAGGTGGAATCCAATCTGCATTTTGTGTTCTTACCATTGACAGGAATTTAAATATCGTTAATCTATTTCTGTATTAGTTTTGTCTTTTTTCCCTCCATTTGTTATTTTTAAACGTGTGTACAGAAATGTTAAAATGACCAAAAATTTTTAATTTTTTTTAATTAGACAGTTCTTTGTCTTGCTCTGTTACATAAAATCCCAAGGAAATGTGTAACGTTTGTGGCTTTTGATGTGTTAAAATGTGAGAACTTTTCAAACAAAAACGAACAAAGCGTCTCCACAAGGAGACAGCTGGGTTACTCACTCCTTAATGAAGGTATGAAGCTGCTGTTTGATCGACCTCTGAGCCTGGTCAAACAAAATCTGTACGCAGACACAAACAACGAGTCACATTAAAGCAGCAGATAAATATCTCACTTTACATAGAGATTGGCGATTACGGCACATGAATTTGTAGTGGCTAGGCGTTACCACAAGATGGCACTAGAAACCCTTTGAAAGCAGAAGATGCCATGGGGTGAGGATGAGGAGGAAGAAGAGGCAGGACTCATGTGCACAGACTCAGCTGCTGCATCAACAGATTTTTGGCCTCACATTTCCCTTCCTGTTAACCTTAGGATTTCCATTTCTCCTCCCACCGCGTTTTCTTCTCTTCCTTTTGTTTTCTTTCCCTCTTGATAAAAAAACTATTTTCCCTCCATTGCTATTTGTTCCATGTGCAGTAAAGCACCCAGCCGGTAACGGTGGACAAACAATACGGTCGTATTAGGAACAAGATTTGACTGAAATTGCGATTGCATCATAATCGGACACAACAATCAACAATCAATTCTTTTGGGATGGGATTAAACCCTATGGAGAGAACCATTATTTACCCTGGACATACGCGTTGCAGATTACAGGCTTAGTTTATGTATAAGCCTCCATCCACATAATGACCCCGCAGCCACCCGGTGACATCAGGGAATCAGGTCGTGCAACATAAATAGGTTTCTGGATGTGAGAGGTCATGCATTTTCAAACAGGGTCTCTTTAGCTCTTTGTGGAAATATAAAAAAGCAGAATTTCCCTCCACAGTTAACTTCTGCCAATCCGCAGTTACATCCTACATATTGATCCATGTGTAACATTTTCCAGCTAGGAGAAATGTGGAAAAAAACAAATATTGCGATGACAATAACAGCCACAATGCAAAAGGAACAAAACAGACTAAACAACTATAGTCTTAAGGAAACTCAGTGAAGCTAACTGGAGGGAAAAAACGGCTCCAATTTGCAAGAGAGCATGATGATTATGATATGGATCTACGGAAAAAGGTCTGCGATCTAAAATTTAAACACCATGGGCTGCCTCTTCATCTGTTCAATCCTGGCTTTGTATTTCTAAACATTTGTTGAACAAGATGAACAAAGAGACAAACTGTGAAAAGAAGCCCAAGGACATATTTATTGTCTCTCTGTCCTTCAGTCTCACTCTGCCATGACTCCATTAATGAAGAAGACGAGTTGTTAGACTGGAGGACTGGGACACATTTACTGAAGAGGAATGTGAGAAAGTCGTTAAGGGGAAAGAGAAAAACAAGAGCTGGGAAGAGGATCAATTAAAAACTAACACCATCTATAGAAAATGAGTGTTTTCTGAAAGCGGTCCGTGAGACTGCAGCCGGGAAGCACAGCACATAAAAGATGGTTAAACTGTACTTATGATTAAAAACAAAAAAACTCCACAGAAGATCTCATCAGCCTCATCAGTTCAACAGTTTGATCGGAAAAGGTCAAAGAGGCTTAAAAACCCAGCAAAGGAGATATATGAATAAAGATTACAGGAATAGAGACAAATTACTGAGAAATAAGAAGGGATCAACAGTTTATTTTGTACTTCATGTTGCGCATGTGATCTACTGCTCTCCGAACACAGCTGGGAGGTATTCTCTGAGTAAGAAATTGTTCTTGTGAAAGCCCCTCTTACTGATTTAGCCAGCATGCAGCAAAAAGCAGCTGTTTGATCTGCTCTTTATTCCTTCGTGTGCCATGCACAACCAAGAGTTTTAAGTGGAAATTCCACTCCAAACTGAAACCACAAAGGGAAATGACAGATTAAATACAAAGTGATACAACCAGACTGGAATGTCATTCAGATTTAGAGAGGCATAGTTTTGTGTGAGGTCAAAGAACAATACTGGAGTTTGAAGAGGGGAAGGATGGGGCTGTTTTTTGTGGTTTCTGGTCTAGGAAAATCACAAGAGCCTCCAGTGCAGCAACACGAACATGCAACAAGGCAGAGGTGGAACGTGCCAACACGGCTTCTCCAAGCTTTACAGGTTATATTATGTCTTCTAGAGGTCAAGTTTTACTTAATGATTTAGTCCCAACCAGCGCTGCTTACCTACGGATGCATGGGTGGATTGAACATGCAAACTCTATGCAGAAAAGACTCCCAGCAGGAGTTTGAACCCAGGTCCTTTGCGCTCGTAAAACTGTGCCACTGTTCAGCTGAGTTATTACTTTAACCTTCAAATACATGCAAATAACTTTCCTCTGCTTTGTTTAGCAAATAATGTCATACAAAGACTAACCAGAGAGTACAAATGTCCTCAAACATCCTAATACTGAAATGATTAAAGGAACTTTTTAAAGTAATTTCCCAGTTACTTTGTAATTATCTAGTAACTTTGTAGAAGGTTACATGATTTACGTTGGCTAATTCCCCCAAAAAGAGTTTTTGGTGCTTTCTGGTCATCAATGATTTCCTAATTTTTAATTTTAAATTTTTAGAGGAGATTGGTCTCTGACACGGAAAGACAATCAGACCCACCATACTGTGAGCTTGTTTTGTCTTTACAAGCTTTTAAAAAAAGAAGGAAGCAGCAAGCCATGTTTATGTTCCTGTTGAGATCCCAACATGAGTTTTTGAAATGTCATAACATCAAGATCTGATTCATCTCAGCAGATTTCAATTACACGTAGTCATGAAGAAGAACCGCTCTGGTGTCATGCCGGTAAAACTGTGATTTCTCTTAAACATGCACACAAGAACCAACAAAATATAAAGAAGTGGGAAGTTTGATTGTGTGTGATGCCTGTGTGTTGAGCCCTAAAGGGGAGCCGGATTACAGAAAGATGTTGGAAAGATTCGGGCATGTGGGGGCATCTCTCCACCCCCTCTCGCCTGTGGCAACAACGGTGTGGGGTTTCTGTGTGTGTGTGTGTGTGTGTGTGTGTGTGTGTGTGTGTGTGTGTGTGTGTGTGTGTGTGTGTGTGTGTGTGTGTAAAACTGTCTTACCGTTTGATAGTTGACAATCTCCTGGAGGCTTTCTCCACACTTTTCAAGGCATTCCTGCAATATTGCCAACACACAAATGTGATTATACTCCCTTTTCTGTGCACAGTGCTGTTTTCACAGCAGATTTTAGATCTGTTCTTTGGACAAGTCAGTACTAAGACTCACTGATTTGAGTTTTTTTTATCTCCCTAAGGGACACTTACACTGACATGAGAAGCAGTCTGAATGTTTTAATAAAAAAGCGACAGGCTTTGCGTAAACATTTGGGTCCGTCTGTGGTCACCAGAACGGCTGGATACGTCCAAGCCGTTCTGGTGACCACAACCTTACAATCATTTTTAACGTTGGGGAATCTCAGGAATGCACTTGTAGAGATAGATGGCTGCTCGTCTGATGGGGAAAACTCTCAGATTTTTTTTTGTGTTAGCTTGTACTCACTGATATCATCTCCTCCTTCTTGCACTGGTGGGACAGATCTCTGATGCCATTCACAAAAAGTTTATTGGCGCTGACGTAGACCCTGCCTGCCTCGATCATCCCACTGCACAGCTTCACCAGCTAACATGATAAAAGAAAAAGGAAAGCATCAGTACAGCAGCCCGTTTAATCAGTCACATGTTTTAAACAATGTGCTCCGGGTAATAATAGCCACAGCGATGATGCAAATCAGACGAGGCCTGAAAGAATCACTCATCACATGAGAGGATGCTCACATGAAAGGAGAACTGCTCTCTTTGCTTGCGAGCTGCTAAAGACTGGTGAAATTATAATGAGAATATAAACAAGAATTAAACAGATCAAAAACGATGAAATTATCAGAAGACAAAAACGATATGACAAAGCATCAAGAGTTGCATCATAAGTCACAAATCTCTAAACGATAATTGAGATAAAACAAATACTCATTTTCGTATTCTTATTGGTGACTTCCAATATGCAGTGTGTGGCATATTGATCAAAGAAAGAAGAATGAAATGTTTTATCTTTATTTTTTTCACTTTAATGCCAAGATTGTTAATTGTTCTTTCTTTTTGTTGTTGTTTTCAACAAGACTTTTGTAGTTTCTTTTATATGCATCTTTAAAACTCATATTACAACTGCTATATTTTAAAAAAGCTTTTCACATTTTGTACTTTACATTCACAGTTTTTCGACAGACCATAGAATAAAGGACTAGAAAGAAACTGATATGCAACTTTTTTTACAAAAATCTGAAACGTGTGCTATTCAAAAATACCACATAACTACATTTTAAAGCTACAAGTTAGGGAGTGACATGTTTATTTTTTTTCTGCAAATTAGCTTCAGCTCAGTCAGATCGGTGGGAAAACCTCAGATCAATTTTTAAGTCTCTACGGATACTCAGCTGGATTAAAGTCTAAACTTTGACTGGGCCATGACAAAACCCGTAAATACACTTCGAGCTAAGCTATTTCAGAGAAGCCCTGACTGTGTGCCATTGGCTGCTGGAAGGTGAACCTCAAATAGTCTTTTGCAGCCTGTAGGGGTTTTTCTTACAGGACACTCCATCACCAGCTTCACTGTCAATGCTAAAGAAAAGCAAGTGGCAGCACGATGCTGCCACCACCCTGTGCTACTAAAACATTTTGAATGTCAGCAAAAAAAAAAAAGTAAATCAATGGTTCTATTTGACTTGGGCAACAATTTTTCTTCCATTTTTAAATTACGTATTTGTAGCGCTCTGTGAGAAGTTTAGAAACTGGTAGCCTGCAGTCCCATGACGCAGGATGTCTTACGCTCATGGTTGCAGGACATCAGGCAGATTACGTGGAGTTTCATGAAAGCTGAGCATTTAGCACATACTTTATGATCTGTCGCTATCATGGGAACAAATAGATTTTTAGATAATGAAACTAGAATAAAAGCCACTGTGTTTTCCAAAAAAAAAAGTTTCAGTTGCATTTATTCAACTGTATATGGAAAGAAAGAGAGAAAAGGGTGGAGATGCAGCAAATAGTCTTGAGCCGGGAATCGAACCAGGGACAACCGCCTTGAGGACTGCAGCCGCAGTGCATGGTGCGCCTACTTGAACCATGTGGCACCCAGACATGACATGAGCAATACATGGGGAAAAAAATGTTTCTGGAATCGGAGTAAACTCCAAGCTAAGCAGAGATCATCGTTTTCGGTTTGTTGTTTATACATTCCAATGTCCTGTCTCTCTCTCTAATGAAATGCAGCATTAATTAAAAATTATTTTTGGATGAGCATTAAAATGAAAAAAAGAAGACATATGCAAGTAACTACACTTAAGAGCAAGCCAAAGTAGGTTTAGCAAATGGCACAGGCAGAAGACAAGCTTCATACAAATGTAACACAAATTAGAAAGTTGGAAAGCAAACATCGATGTAATCTACTGCTGGAGCATCATTTCTGATGCCTAAAAAAAGATTGTTTCACATAACAAGAAGCAGGCATGATGGTGGCTTCCTTTTTAAACACCACATGAGGAAGCAACTACTACACCTCCCCACTTAAGAGGTAACATGATAAGCTCCAGAGTGGTAAGTTGTCATTAGAAGCACACTGATGCAGCTGTGCATAAAGCAGCATTGGAGCATTTGAGTACGAGAGAGTCTGTTGATGCATGGAGGGCGTGCAGTAAACCTTTAATTATCTCATTTAGAGCAGAAGTTCCCAAGGTTGTAGCTATACGAGTGTGGTTTTCTGGGAGGCTGGCATCAGAACACTGGCTGTGTGAATGATTGCTGCTAAAATGAGCTGCTGGGATGAATGTGTGTGTGTTTCTGACATGTAAAGAGGGCAGTGTAGAAAAAGTCACTGTCCAAAAAAATCTGCATTTAAATTCACGTGTGCAGAGCTGAGAGTTTTTCTGAAGCAGCAGAAAATGTGAAGGAGCGCGACACATGCTGACCCCTCCGGGCCTGCAGTGGCACGCAGTGTATGTAAACACATTGACATATATGTGAGTCGGATGTAATTGTGTGGTGTATCAAGCCTCCAGCCTGCAAGCAAGGTCATTAGATGTACAGTAAATGTGTTTGGAGGACCAAAACAGCCAGAGCAATGCAGAATCTCTGCACAGGAGTGAGCTTTTAAATTGGCAGTGCAAAGATTTTGCCTTAAAGACAATCTGGAGCAGTTCCAGAGTTTTGTGGTTGTTTATGATAAGGAAACCAATTCATATCCCAATGCAAGTCCTTGGTTTAAGCACCTTTTTTGGTCATTGCAAAACACTTTTTTTTGGCACTTTCTTAGGAACTATCAGCTTTCCTGAATCTTGGTAACGTTATCCACTAAAGCCCATCAGTCAGATCAGCACAGCAACATGGGCTGACTGAACAAGTAAGCAAATCACCTTGATTCAAAACCTCTTCAATCTCTCTACTGTGACCTTTTTTCATCTTTCAGTGGAGCTTAATCCGGGATCAGAGTTCAGCGGGCGGTTCTGACCTGTCGGCTGGAGGAATAATCCATCAAAGAGCTTCTATTTTCTTTATGGGGTAGTTAATTTAAAATGTTAGATTATGAACCTGAATTCTGGTGTGCAATAACTATCTGTTCTGATTTGCCCGTGCTTGTGGTCTGTACCAACAGCTTAAAACAAAAGAAAAATGTGGTTGTTGTTTGCAATACAAACACTCTCCAAACATCATACTTCACAGACAATCCCAAACAAATACGTTGTTTCTAGGGAACTATACTTTAATGCTACCCTATTTTATATTTAACAAACACTAATGATAAAAAAACACCTGTTGAATTATTGCTTTTGGGAACCATCTTTTATTTTAATTACAGGCAGCACTTTATGCTACGGAACATAAAGCTTCCTCTGTGTCATTAATCGGTGTTTGCTCTTGGCGTTTGTACTGTGTACACGGTTCTGTGTGCATCATGCTCATGTGTAGGATATGAAATACAAAAACATCCTCACACAAAGACAATATGTTTTCAGTTCAATGGTCCGTACCTTGTCCAGCTTCGCCTCGATTTCCACCACGTCTGTCTCCACATCATCGATTCCGGCCCTGCAGGGGGAAGACAAAAAGACACTCATTTAATCAGATCTGCTTTCTCTCTTTCTGACAAAAGGATAACCTGAGAGACGGACAGAGGAATCCATAGATTATTTGGGACGGATTCTCGGATAAGCAGCAAAACACAATATTCCGTATTGTTCCAATTACTCGTAGTTTACTGAAAAAGTATTCACACCATTTTTCATTTTTGTAGGATTGTATGTTAAAGACCAACACAATGCAGTTGGTAATTATAAAGTGGAGGGAAAATGATACATGGGTGTGAAATTTCTGCAAATAAAAATCTAAAAAGTGTGGAAGGCATTTTTATCCACCCCTCTTTCCAAAGAAATCCATCCAGAAACATCACTTTTCTAGTCTTTCTACAGATTCTTAATCAGATTAAATGTTGGACTTAAAGCCTTTCTAACACATGAATATGCTTTAATCAAACTATTCAATTGTAACTTTATGCTCGACATTGTTGTCATCAACCTCAATCAAATATTCTGTAGGATGTTATTGGATTAAGCTCCAACAAGATACAAACATGTCACATTTTAGAGATTCTGATTTAAAAAAAAAAAACTAAATTATGTATCATTTTCCTTCCACTACAATATTGTGTTGGTTAATTATATAAAATCCCAATAAAATGAAATGCAGTTTCTCACAGAAACCTGAAAAAATAAAGAGTGCAACAGATGTGAGGATATTGCAAGGGACTGTATATAGAGGTATAGAAAAGTTTTAAAACTTTGTGTGTTTAGAACAGGAAAGACACGGAGGGTTGTCCTCCTGTCGTGCGCTGTAATGCAACGCTGTGTGCTCAGAGCATCAACTTCTGTGGTTTAGCCTCCTGCACATTAAGCTGCAATCAGCCACCAGACATCGCAGCCTCTCAGGTTTGAGCATTAATCCTGATGTTTAGATCGACAACAGCATCACTCTGGAAGATTAGTGGCCACGGCAGAGCAGTAAAGGAAAAAAAAAATCAATGAATGACATCATGCAGAGACGTCTGCACCGATAAAGCTTATAAAGCACTCGGCAGCAACGCAGACGGGTTCATCGTCACCTTCAGACATTTTTCAGACTTTAATAAAAAGCAACAAAATTACAGTAAGTAAGTTACCCTTTCAACTACTGTTAGTTTTCATTTCTCTGTTTATTCAGTCTGAGGATAATGGGACTTGAAGGCCTTCAGCAGGAGTGTGTCAGGTGGTTTTGGAGGGCAATCAGCCTTAGCCATCCCTCCCCTCAGGGTCTTCTTCCATTAGTGCAGAAGTACACAAACACACACACACTCATCCATGACCACACACACGCAGGGTCAGCTGTTATGGCAACCTCTCTCTAAGTGGGTCACAGAGGCTGCTCATAAGGTCGTCTTTCTATGTCACTTTTTCATTCTTATTTGGTCTGACGCCACCCTACGCTGAAAGGCAAAACAAGGTTCAAAAGTGATTCTGTGGAGGAAAATACCACAGAACAACTCCTACTAAATTTATGTAACTCATGCCAGCATTTCCATTCTTCAACTTCAGTTGTTCCTGCCAAGGAACCAGCATCACTCCCCTAAATCTGTTGTAACTTGCCAACCGTGCACCTCGGGGAGTCGGTGATCTCATCATCCAGTCCCAGCCACACCCTGATCCCGACTCGTTTACAGCTGATCCCGTGCGTCAGCTGTAAAAATGCGGTCTACAGATGGGGGAAGATATGGCCAATAGCACCTGCCAACCTAGCTTATTTTCCAAAGGTCATAACTCTGCCATTGCCATTTTTACCCAGCGGCAGGGCGAAGGGTGATGAGGGAGGGGCTATCGGAGATCTGTTCTCACCTGCTCCACAGAACAGCATTCCTGAAATGCTTACAAGCGCCAATGGTTCAAGATAGGGCAAAGAAATGCTCATTTTTGACGTTTTCTTGAGTTTGTTGCCACTTATCTTGTTTTAAGGCAATGTGTGGCTTGTATAGAGGTTTCCTTTAAGCATCACAACACGCTATGTGAATTATTTTAAAGAATAACAGAAGATAAAACACAACAGTGCTCCATCTGTGGATCCCCCAAGGGAAAATTTGCAGGTTCCCACTGTTTTGTTCTGTCATTTTTTTCTCTTGTTCATGTTCACAGCAATGTTGTAAATCCACGAATCTTTCTCAGCCACACCCACCCCACCTAAATATGACATCAGCTTCATGAAACTTCTGAAATTCCTTGATGGCTTCATTATTTAGTTCTGGTGCATCAACCAGAGCTTTTGGGACCAATTTCAGATTCTGAATGGCTGTGAACTGTGAGCCGATTACAGCCGATTTCAATTTCTCTGTCCGTACAATGGACAGACGTGAGGGGTTTCTGTTAATTATTGTAAAACTACATCTGTAGAAGCAAAACTTAGTAGAAACAAATTACAGTAAAGAATATCTCCATTAGTCTTCTACAAGAGATCTGTTTATCCTCAGTAACAAAACAAGAAAAACATAATTAGAGGTAATAGTTCAAATTATCAGCAGCATCTTATTACAGTAAGCAAGGTTAGCATTAATAACCGTCTCTGTGTGTAGGAATCTTTGGTAAACCCTACAAAGAAATGCTCATTTTTGTCATAGTAGGCTTACACTGAAAAGTTTAAAAGACAAAGCCAAAAACTACACAGCAACATGTTCACAGTGTTCATATCTGCTGACCTTTTCTTTCCTTTTAACCTTAAGTTGCCACATGAACTAACAGCTAATACCTGCGTTGAAAATAGTTCGCCAGCTTCTAGCCGCTTTTGTACTCTGAATTAATATTCAAGCACCTTCTGTGCTGAAAACATTAAGGTCAGTATTCTTCCTTTAGGATCAACTTCCACACTGAAGAGTGTTGCCATCAGCCCTACATGTTGGTGCTTTTGTTTGCTGATTGCGATAAGGCTCACACTGCTCCCGACTTAGACTGCAAGTACTATAAAGAAAAGGTTATTTATATATTCAAAGTTGTGATTGAACATGTACATCTTAATAAATCAAACTAAAAAGATATAGAATAGCTCCTTTGTTCTTTTTTCTTCAACAGAAAAAGATTTGACACACCCACTCTAGGCACAGCTTCATCCTGTTCCCGGCACAGATACAGGCCTGAGTACAGAAAGATTCACTTTAGGAGAAAAACAGTTCCCTCATTTATTACTCCTTTAATACGAGACCTGGGTGAGTTTGACTATAACTGCTCAAAATGTAAAGCTTTGTTTGTTTTGTTGTACTTGTATAACGTTGTGTCATGTTTAAAACGTTTTTGCTATTGTTGGTTTGCTGCATCTGTCTATGGTAGGTTAACACATAAAGTTCTGTGTAAAATGATCCCTTTTGGAGATAAAGTCCAAATCTGAGTCAGTAGCAACTTCTTCATTTAAGAGTGATGCTGATAGTGCAAGCTTTATAATTTAATAATAATAATAAATTTAATTTATAATGCAGTTTTCATAAATAAAAATTTCAAAGTGTTACATGGTGCATCTAAAAACATAAAATCAACAATCAAAAACAATAAAAAAAAGACTGTCATTTAAAAGTGGAGTAGGCTTGTCTAAATGTTCTAGTTTCACTCATCACAATGCAGATTGGACGTTTATGTAAATTTCTCTGTGAGCATCATAAAAAAAAGAAAATGCTTAGAATTTTTTGTTTACAATGTAGTTAATCCCAAATCAAGGCCGGTCTAGTGTAGCATCACCCACCTCTGGTAAACAGCTGATTTCTGAGTAAATCCCGTGTTTTGGAGCACCACCCATTACATCACAAGGGGCTCTACCAACTTTACAAAGCTCTGCTTTGCTCCCGATCTCTGTACCAGCTGCAGCAGCATCGCCTTCACCGTTAAACCACTCAGAACCAAATACCGTCCCATCAAGCAGCTGTTCAATCTCGGGTACAGGCCCATTACAAGCTCGCAGTGTCTCAGGCAGCACCGACTCCCAATAAACACAGACTCGGATTTGATGACAAGGATCGCAGACAACACTTGATGCAGCTGCAGCCAAAACAGTATTGATCTGAGCTTTTAGCTTCAGCACAAGATGACTGCCCTACTTGTGCTTTTTGCAGATAAGTTACAAACTTCAGTGTTTTCTTGAAGCATTAGATACGTCCACGACGGCACAGCTACACACCTACAAGATACGCAAATTGATTGTCCCCATTTGGCATTTTAATAAATGAGATGCATTATATTTTTTTTTCCACTAACTTAGTGGGATTAAAGTGAAATGGAGAAAAACTCGATCTTAAAGAGGATTACGGGTGATAACAACATGCTTCCTGTGACTTTGGGTTTAAACATTGAACAAGTGGCTCAAAGCAGCTCTGTGGATGATGAGGATGATGATGCTGGCCACTCAGAGATGGGGGATGGGCCCGAATGCACCACCAGTGTTAGCGTAAGTCGTCTGAGGTCTGACATTGCTAATGTGGAGGGGGGAAGGGAAGCCACACGTGCACCAGCTACACGTGTGGCTTCCCTCCCTTCAGCACACACATGACCTCTGTCCACAACAGAATAGTGAGTCCAAGGCTCTCCTCCGCTGAGATGATGAACCGTAGCATGAAGCATGCAGTTTTTTGTCTTGCGTCTCTTCACACACATGAAAACAGAGAGCAAATCTGAACCTTTAGTGTCTTCAAGACTGAATCTGCCATGCATCCACATCTGCATCACTTCAAGCACAATGGCAGAAAAGACCGGAATATTCCGATGTGCTGAGCAAAATTAAAGAAGCTCAACTACTGGATATTGTTGAGTAGTAACCTGAAAATGTATACTAGGAATATTTAAACCCTGCTTAATAACGTCTAACCAACTTTTTGCACTGGTTAGAAGTCCTCCTTGCCATCATCATAATTTTTTTCTCCTTTGAAAGATTCCCCAGATTCGAGAAGAGGCTCACACAAAGTGCTCTGGCTGGGCAACTGCAAAGCAACAACATTGCTACCAGTTAAACAAAACATGACGATAAATGAAGAGATTAATTTAAGCCTAAATCTACCATGGCTTTCAATAATCTTGATCCTAACTCTTGGCAGGAGACATAAAAACCCATTCTATGACCAATTAATATCTATTTATATTAGGACGAGGAGTGATGTCCCTTTGTGTGCATTAGAAAGCAAGCAGTCAGTGTTATACAGGCCTGTTGTTCACTAATATTTCAAAAATAAAGACAACAAAATTACGAAGCTGATACTTGGAAGTCTTTTTCATTTTTCTAAGATGGGAAATTTTAATAACTGGAGTTAGAATGAATTTTACACGAAATGAGGAAAGAACGCAATGGAAACATCATTGTTATGCGTCGTGACAGTTACGATAAATCTACATTGTGCTCTTACTTCTGTTTTTGATCTATAATAACAATCCACCTCCACCACCTGTATCAACTTTAAACATCCGAGACTTCATCTAGAAGGCTGACTGTTTCATCGACATGCAAAATGAGAATACCTGACACTTGGAATAGTATTGTTCAACAAATATTGAGTATTAAATAGTAATTTTGAGCACAAGGACAATGACATTATCTGTGAGCATATTTTTCTCATGTGAAGATAAAACTGTCACACGCACAGGCATTAAAAAAAAAATCAAACCAAAAGACATGCACACCGACCCAGAAACCTGCAGAGTGTGTGGTTATGCCAGAAATATCTAAGCCTTTGCATACAAAAGTCAGACAAGTTAAAAAAAAACTGCTAAATTTAGCCCACTATGTAGCTCTGCTAGCTCCTTAGTAAATAATGAGAATATTCAAGTTTTAAGAAGTGCCTGCAATCTGCTGGAGTGTTTCTGCTTGAGCAACAGATTTCTGGTCAAGAAAAAAAAATCAATCAAAGAGCCACTTTGTCTGTCAATTCCACTTTCAGTCCTCTCAACATGCAAGCTTCATTTTCTCAGCAACAGGTTCAAATGTTAATTACCGCAGCACCTCTGGGAACCTGCACACCAAACATGGCAAACACACGTTTGTAAGCCGTCTCAGATGTTGACATGCATATTTTTCCCAACCTTCATTTAATCTGTCCTGTTGCCACACTGAGATCATCACTAAGCAACTCAGCAATGATTTGAGGCTCACTCAAATCCTGAGTGGCTCTTTAAAGTTTCAGAGTACTTTCGTTTATCCTGTTCATATGTGGTCTTAAATAACTCTGGTGTGAGATCTGTCACCTTGTAGTGTTTAATTAGATTATTTATTTTGAGTGTGAAATTTAATGCACACGAGTGTTTCAGTCAACAATGTAAATATGCCAGATTTTGCCACAAGGGTTATTTTTCACTTGCAGTTCCAGGCTTGTTATTGGTATAAAACAAGACTAAAATATAAATCACATGATTGTTAAACATCACAAAAACTAAAAAAAAAAGTAAAAAATCAGTGAATAAAAACAAAACATCTGGTCAGCATGGTGGATGGAGTCTCTTTGTCTTCCAGACTGAAAATGATGACCGAGATTGATATCCTCCCAAATTATCAACGGTGATTCGTTCTGCTTCCTGCAGACGCACCGAGCTTTCAGCAGCACCTTCTCATTAAAAATAGAATATGTGCTTTTGTCGTCCAGATTGCACACACACAGAGCGACATATGCATACGTCAAAATTTCCTCTCCCTGTATTTCAAGCCGTGGGCTCCATAGCAACCATTCAATGACCCCAATCTCCATGGCAACAGGCATCGCCATTACTCACGCCTTTTTTCCTGACTAATTTTCTCTTTGTCTGATCTGTCTGGAGTCGTGCATCTCCCTGAAACTATTTCAGGTCCCCCCCCCCCAATTCCAAGGTGAATGTTATCTCCTTATTTGTCAGATAGGAAAGGAAAAATGTTTGCCCCCCCCCTCAGCTCTCCTCTTGAGAGTAACAAGTCAGTGTGTTGCAATCATGAACCCCTGGCTTCGCAGCTGCACGCGGCGCCCGCTGTCAAGAGAAAAGTGCCCTTGAGTTGCATACAGATTTCTTAAAAAGCTACAAACAGAGAGTGATCAGTCGCGCGCTCTGGAAACACGTTCATCTCCATCAGTCAGTTTCTTCTTTTCACAGCACGTCTTGTGCATGTTTTGAACATTTCTCATTGGATTTCTAAAACATTTCTAAAACAATAACATCAGTAATTAACCTAATGAGTGCGCAGAGAGCGTATTTAGTGAGCGCAGTTTGTTCGTGAGGAGAGCAGGAACAGGTGGTGTTTGGGTGTGGACAATAACCACGGTCCACCCCTCGTCTCTTTGTTCTGGTAACGGAAATTATTTTCAGCCACTTCACTTCCTATGGCTAAAAATAACTGTCGTAGCATTTATAACTACAACAATTAAATATGATTCCACATTACTTAGCTGACAGTTCAGCTCATAAAGAAGATGAGAGTCTCAATCAGAGGACTAAGCTGCACTTAAAAGTGAGAATTTGTTCAACAGGATTCAGGCCTCATCACTGCTGAATTCTCAAACGAGTGATCAGACCCAATTAAAAGAGCTTGAAGTAAATTAATCTCATAAAGCACACACACACGTTGCACGCAATAGCTTTAACACAAATAACAAGCCAAGCCAAACACTAGTATCCTATGTGCAGCAAACAAAGACGCCTTCACTGCTTCCCCTGAGCCTCGCCGCCCCTCCCTACACACAACAAACATCACACTCATTCCCAGAAAAAAATAGAAAAAAGCATTTGACTGCACCGACGGTCGGCTGATGAGACAAAGAGACCAAACATGATGCTGGAAATAATGATAACAGACATGGTGACCGACACCTATTAAATCAGCCAAAGAACACAAGCGACTTCAAGAATTGACCAAGATCACGCCTGACTATAAAACCCAAAGCTTAAAGTTTCTATTTGTTGGATTATTACTTATAGCAACAACACCATTTTATTATTTATTGAGCAGTAAAAGAGGGAGCCACATTGTCCCTCCAAAAAAAGTCACATGGCAGAGCCCAGCATAACAAAACTGCTTGAACATTCTCACCTTTTGTCTTGGAGTATTTTTGTCTTGTAACCTCAGTGTGTTTACAGTAGAATTTTTGTGACAGACCACTAAACAGGCATATATGAAAAAAACAATGGAAAAAATGTTAACAAATAAAAATATGAAAAGTGTGGTGTGCATTTGTCTTAGCCCAGACGTAGAAATTCGTTGCAGAATCAGGACTTTTGCAACATATGACAGATTTCCTTTAAAGCCTTCGATCTATTCACAGTCAATCACAAAAGTATTCACACTCACTGCAGACTTAAGTCTGAAATTATTTTCACTCGACCAAGAAATTTGTTTCTCACTGGAGGTGAAACAAAAACAAACATGGCGTATCGTTTTTTTCAATGATCAATGCAAACATATTTATTGCAACTGAAGCAATCAAACTTTACACTTATCTTGTACTTATAATTAATATTAGCGGAGAAGCTTTTTGCACATTTCCCATTATATTTTAAGGATTTATGATGATAATGATATTTGAAATATTATCTATTACGCAATGCTGCACCTATATTGAAGAGAACTATTCATTAAGCCTGATGCCGAGATCTCAGTGTCTCCATGTTTAATGTGATGTGAACTGCTTTTTTTAAAAAAAAATTTTACACATGTAGCATTTTGTATGCATGCCAACGTTTGATACTGGTTTTACCTGAGCAGAGCAACTTTTTCCACGTCCTCTGGGTGACTGGTGGAAAACTACAAGAATACGGTGAATTCATACTTCCCTGCCTGCATTTTATTCACTGTAGTTGTAATTCACCAAAACATGAAGGCAAGCTGACATTTGGAGAGAAAACACAGCATCTGTTTCCCACCAGCTGTCAGACCACCAACCACTTGTCCCCACTAAAATACAACATTCACCCCAAATATGAGTCATCTTTGTTATCACTGCTCATTAGAAGCCATTCTGTAAATCATTCTTGGTGTAAACAAAACATTTCTAAATATTTCTAGTAATAAACTAAAGTCTTGGATGAAGGAAAGTCTTTTTCTGTCACTCTGGAGTGCATTGTACCTGCAGGCCAACAGTGAAGTGAGCTGGAAAACTTTCCCTGTATGGAGTGTGAAACAGACAGAAACCATTTTCCTCTGATGTATTATAACCACAGCTAAGGCCAGGTGGAACTATTTTTTTCCCCCTTGGAAATTGCAATTTCTCTGCTTTCCAAAAGGAATGAGGAGGGGGGCCGCTAAACGGGGTTTCACAGGAAGTCGCTCCACTGACTTAGAAAAATACAATCTGAGTTACATCATCATAAAGTGAAATTTATTGCTTTGTCAGCAGAAACGCTTTACAACTCAAACATGTCACAGAAACTGTACTGATTTCTTCAAAACTGCAGTTTCACAGTAAAGAGATGCCGTTTTTTTTTTGCTCTCCTCTTCCTCCTAACCTCTGCATATTTGTAGAACTGTTTCATCAGCAAAATATTTAGACATTTCTGTATTTATTTAGCAAGAGCAAATGAGTGGAAGAATGAAGTTCTCATTCTTCACTGCAAACTCGCAAGTCCATACTTATCCAGGATAATTTGAACCTGACAAAGAAAACAAGTCAGATGCCAAAGCGCTGTGTCCTCTGACTGCAGCACGATTATAGTATCTGGACTTACGTTGTTGGACTATTTGAGTCCAAACACAAATTCTTAATGTGAATCCACTGGTTCATTGCTCAAATGCATCAGACGTATTTGCTCTCCATCCCAAATTAGGTTTTGAGGAAGATTTCAAAAGACAAAGAGGCGACAAGATCACAAAACCGGCTGCAGCACTCGACTCTGAAACCAGCGTGTGACACGAATTAAGAAACTGTAGAGAAAGAGAGCCAGCAGAGCTCTCTCACAAAAGAATGCGCTCGACAGGAAGCTTAAAAAAAGGACAGCATAAAAGTGGGACCGCGCGCTCATCCCAATCCCTAACCTCTTTAACCTTCACTGATCTCCCAGCGGGGTGGAAGCACCAGCAGCAGGGTGCGTGCACACAGATGCAGCCTGCATGTGAAAACCAGAGGAGGAAGACCGCCCCCCCACCCCACCCTGTGACATTTAAGCACTTTGTTCCCAGGACTCATTTTTTCTTTTGTGCTTCTGCTCTTTTCAATATCACAGAAAAAAATATAAATTAAGGTGACCATGAATACATTTAAGACAGCAACTAGAAATTGTGCATCCAAGACCGAGTTCAACATAATGAACATAGCGTCTTGGTTCTCTGTATTCTGATTAAACAGTTACTTCTTTTTGCTTATGTACAAAGACGATTTCTTGTGAGCTGATAAATGAACAGTAGAAGGAGGCAGTTGCTACAGCCGGAGATTATTCTAGAATTTATAAATTGCTGCATTCTGTGCTGTTTTTAACATAGATGGGATGAGTCAGTCCTCCCACTCTGCAGCTTGTATCTTGGATGAAGAGAAATTTGCAAAAAAAAAAATAACGAGAAAAAATGTCCCAATTAATGTGAGTTTCCAGTTGCTTCGCTGAAGCGACGTATTCTCACTGTGTAGTGCACTCAATATTCTCACAATACAGAGATGAGTCAACAGTATCAAACGATATTATGATCTTGTTATTTGATGAGTAACCAGGACACGCATCACAACCCCCACATGCCTGGAAGCAGGGAGCCAAAACCAGGAGAGAATCAGAACGAAAGTCAACGCTGTCCCTTATGATATTATCCGTTTCCGGCGAAACAAGATTTCCTTGACTCCGCGCGGTGAGACGGGAGGAAGAAGAGCTCATTGCCGAAAGCGAAAGGCGACAGATGAGATTACGTCTTTAATCCGTTGCTGACAAAAAAGCCTGTACACCAACTTTTTCTACTATACGCAGAATCTGGAGATTTCCGAGGGCAGCTGGTTTTTAATAAGTGGTGTCAGAGTAAATAGGGGGCCGAATACAAATGCACGCCTGGTCTACCCGCTATATCCACACTGTGAAGTGAAAAAAAAAAACTACATTTAATTACAACGTGGAAAATAAACCTACATGCCATTTGAACCAGTAAATAGATGTCCCATTGCAAGTCATGCAGCGTGTAATGATCTGCTCCCTGTCCCTTGTGTGTTTGGCCGGTGGCAGGGAGCTTGCCCGCAGCTGTGGTACCACGGTTTGACTCAATCCCAATAAATTGCATTGCAGTTAGTGGCAGCAACAGGGAAAAACAAAACAAACAAAAAATAAACCTGAAGAGTTCATCACAGGAAGTAGAGGCTATCCCTAAATCTGGTGTGTGAAAAGCCCACATATCATCACGGTTATTATTATTACACAATTTGGATAAAGAGACAGATTTACAGGTAGGCTTAACATGCATTCCTTGAGTCTTGCTGAGCATAATAGAGACACTGTGTCTGCCACAAGATGCAGGGTATGACATATTTCTTAAAGAATGTCTGGCACTGATACGGCCTGCCGTTCACGTTACCCCTGAAACCCTAAACCACACCTATATGCGTACGCCAACAGAAGCCCAGCGCTTACACACAGTAGTTAGTGAAGCTACTCACACACAAACACACACCTGGCTGACTGTCAAGGTCAGAAGTGTGATCAGACACAGCAACTGCAGGAACATCCGATGAGACCATGCAGAGGCTGTTTTTAGCCAATGTTTATTTTGACTTTCTCCATTAACTATGTGCTAACAAATTCCCAACAAAAGAGTTTTCTGGTTTAAATAAGCTTTTGAAGGCTCAAATGATAACTGATATATTGATTTAAATTTGGTTTTATGAATAAAATTCTGAAAATCAGTGCTTGCTTTTATACTCAGCCCCCTTGACTCTGATACCCCCAATGAAAGTCCAGTAAAAATGGATGTCACCTGCTTAGCCAACCGAGTCTGTCTGTGCATAGCGAAGCCTCAATAAATGCTGCTGTTCTGCAATGACCGAAGACGTTTGTTGGAGAGGATTAGTCATTAAATTAACACAAATTTACATAAAAAATACATTTTCCTAGCTTTTCAGCACTGAGCAATGTTCAATAAATAAGCAAAAATTTAAAATTAATATCTATATGGAAATCTAGATGGTTGTCCTCCTAAACCGACAACATTAGTTGTGCACTCCACAAATGCGGCCTTTATGGAAGAGTGGCATTAAGAAAACCATTGCAAAAACATTTGCCATGTGTCAAATGCAAAAAAAAAACCGAAAACGTAGCACATTTTATATCACTAAACACAGCATGTCCATGTTAAAACATGCTGATGGCAGAATCAGGCTGTGGGGATACTTTTCATGGAAACTTGTCAGAGTTGATGGGAAGATATATGAAGATAAAAACAGCGCAATAATGGAAGGAAAAAACTTCTTAAGAAGTTCACTTTCCAACAGGACAACATCCATAAAGACACAGAGAGAGCAACAAGGAAATAGTTTAAATCAAAACAAAATGATGCACTAGAAAAGTCCAGTCAAAGTCAACACCTTAATCCAACTAAGAGTCTGTGGCAGGACTTTAAAATCGATTTTTACAGACCCACTTTACTCATAGCATGAATCAATGAGTTTGATTCTTTTTGCAAGGAAACCTGTTTGATCCGTGTCGTCATGCAGGTTATCAATAGTGTAAAGGTTTAGCAAGAGTAAAACTGTAAGAAAGAGTCTGCTAATACAGAATATGATCCGTTACCCCACATTGAGAAAGCAGCACATTTTTTCTTTCAATCACAGAGTTTATATGCGGCGCTGCATGCACGTCTGAGAGCAATCACTCTTAACATGTGGAGGTAAAGAGATCGCGCCTTGAAGCCAGCTGTGCACCAGAACAAAGAAGCAAGCTTTGCACAACAGCCAGATCTCGCTCTGTTGTCTTTGGCAGCGCTGGCTGAACATGAGGGGAATAAGACTCCTGCTGACACCGCAGTCAGATCTGCCAAACAGGAAACAACCACAGATTTACACTTCCATCCATCTAAGAGGGGTCCATCAATGTCAAACACTCACTGAAGTCTGGCAGTGTACAACACGCTCACGCAAAATCGATCACATGTTGGCCAAAAACTGGCGTTAAGTCTGGTTTGGTTTAATGTGGAATACTGATGTACAGTTTATGAATATATGCGGGGCTCTTATTGCACGCAAGTGTCACACAACATTACAATAAAGAAAGCCTGGTGAAAACTAAAGACTTTAAAATGATTTAACTGCTATCATAACAAACTAGCTCCAAATGCTGCGTTGGGATTGGTTTGTAGTGCGTGTACTTGTATGGTTTTCTGCTTTATGATATTTATTGATGGAGGAAAAATGTCAAATTAGCTCCACAATGTCATATTTTTCAGGGTCATCCAGACCAACATAAAGCCTACCATTAAAACCAGTGAATACCAGTGGTTGTAGAGCCTCACATAAATATAAAATTAAAGCTGAAAAGAATAATAGTTTGAAAAATACAAAATAAAACCACAATTTGTTGTACTTGACTTGAACTAAGGCCAGTTGTAAGTATTCACTGAGTATGTGTATTATTTGGAAATTCACTAAAGGTTTTCCTGATGACCACCATCCCAGGAAACTCCAAAATTCCTGATTGGATAAAAAAACCATAGTCTGACTAACTTGAGTAAAGCAACAACATTTGTATTTTTTAGAAAATGGATCAGGGTAAATAGTTATTTTTTCATTTTTTCCATAAATCATACTATTTCCACAGCCAAAACAAGACAATTTTATGTTTTAAGGTACACACTTACTTGGGTGAGTAGAAAACTTTAGTGCAATCAATAAAAAAACTTAATTAAATTATTGATGACAGACTGTAGGTATGGTTTCCTACACAGTTAAAAATGTGATTACGATCCACTGGAGATATTTTACCCTGTGACAGATGAGTGACTTTTCACACGCTGATAGAGAATATTTTGAGACAGCAGGGGGAAAGTTTTATGACAGTTGTTGCTTGAGGCAATAGTCAAGCTGAGAACTGAAGCCAAAACTGAATACCGAATAATTCAGTCTTCAACATAAATAAAATACATTTGTTTGTCAATTAAATGCACCATAAAAAAACTAAGTGTTAACTACAGATTGTGTGATATTTGGGAGTATGTCTGTTGAAAAAGACTTACCTTGTTCTTTTGGATCATCAAGTTTCTTTGGCAAATGTGAAATGGGCTTTCATTAGCAGCTTTGACTAAGGAAGAGACTTTTTTTGGATATGTTAAATTATGTACACTGACTTTTACAGAGCCAAGTGAGGACTGCAGTGCTTCAGATGTTGTTTTGGGTTCATTCAGGAGGTCGACCACTGCTAGGAAGGTTCACATGTTACATGTTTTCCTAATTTGTGGATAAATTGTGGTACATTGAAATCCCAAAGTCTCAGAAGTAGCTTTGTTCCAGAGTGATAGATGTCAATCATTTTACTTCTCGTTTGTTCTCACACTTACATTGATTGGAACTTACAGTGTTGCTCTTTGAGCTCTTTTAGGCTAGTGAAGTTAAACTCATCCCCCCATCCGGCAGGGGGAAAAGAAATTGGTTAATCGATCAATTTATGATTTACAATAAAGTTTTCCACACTGGGCCCAGTTAATTTGGCTATCTTTTTTGCCACTAATAAATAAAACCATCATTTGAAGGCTGCATTTTGTGTTTATTGAGGTTAACCTTGTCTAATATTAGCATCTGATGGATGATCTGATGTGAGCATGACAAAGCAGCAAAAGCAGAAGAACTCTGTAAATGAGGGGAAATACTTCTACAAGTTTCTATTAACATCTAACGTTCTGATTCCTTGGAGTATAAACATAACATGTCACACATGTCCATTTCTTTTAGCTGCTGGTCGATGTGGCAGGTGAGGACCCGATCCCTCTCTCTGTTCGCTCCAACCTTGAAGTGTCACAGAAACTCTTCTTCTCGTATGAACTGCAGTGAAAGTAATGCCTTTATTCTGTTTAATGGCCTCTGATGCAAAACAAACCACAAGTTGCATTCACTGTGAAATTTCTAGTTCTGCTCATTTCATGTGGCGTTTAAAACGAGCACTGGCATAGCCAAAGAAGCTTCCTGTTCAGCTCTCTACATCTGTCTGCTCCACACTGCCATATGTGTGTGCGATTACACGCTGTAATTCCTGGTATACCACAGCCTTAATATGTATATTTAACATGGCCATCCTTCTTCCTTCCTGCTCCCAGACATAATGTCCATTATCGAGTCGTGACTGCAGTTCTGCTCTTCTGATTTCTTCCAGTTGTACGCAGTGGGGCAATCCAGCCAATAAATGGGAGGAAGCACTCCGATTTTTGTGTTTTTTTTTTTTTTTTGTTTGAGCGGATGCACGTGTGAGGGACTTTGAGGGGGTGGGACAGATGGATCCAAGAAAGTGTGGGACTGCTGACACAGCAGATGGGAATGTTTTCCTTTGGGTTCAGAGAATTCCGTAGAGATCTAAAGGCGGGATAACAGGAGAAGGATTGCGAGTGGGAATCCATCAGTTTCTAAGGGAGCAATCAGCATTGCCGTCTCCTCTTGTGTCTCAGAGGAAGATAAGCTTGTCAATGGCATTTTAGGCTAAGCGCTGCAGGGGTGTCTGGATTCAGTGAGGATCGGGGCTGGTGGGCTGCCAAACAAACGCCTGCATCAGCAGCCCGTCATGAAACATTCAGTGATGGATGTTGTAAGACAGAAAAGTTAAGATAGCAGAGGGGGAAAAAAAGATGAAGTAAGTCACAAAAACCCAAAAGAAGTCAGTTAACGGCAGTGTTTAGTAAACACCCTCAAAGTTCACATCGCAAATCCAGAAAATCTGACGCAAATTGGTTTAGCCTCCTCCATATGGCACCAAATACCGAAGGCAAAAGGAACGTGGGTGGAGGAGGACGCAGGAGCGCCGAGGAGTGGATGAGTAAACAGGAAGAACAAACAACACATTAAAGATGAAAAATAACAGAAAATTGTGGCTTATGAAAATTAGAAGTGTTCAGGGAAACACAAAGGCAGAGAAAGTTGGGCTAAATCTGAACCAGATGCCTAGGTGGATCCCAGATGTGCGCGAGCAAGAGGCAGCGCATACAATTCCTTCTGTCTGTTTCGCATGTCGTTGAGTTGGATGACTTCTTCATTGGTCACCTAAAAGAGTGGCACCTTCCGTATTACAAGATAAATATCTTCTTCTCCTGCACGTTTAGGTGGACATGCACCGTAAATAATATAGTTTGTGATGCACAGAGCAAAATATGTCAAAGGATTAGCTTTAAAGTCAATTGATCCTTCTCCATTCTCTGCCCGATTGGCCTTCGTAGTCCACTCCTCTGATTCTTTGTATTTTATTTATTTATTATTCACCCCATCTTTCCTTCTCAGGCTTCCTCCCTCCTATTAACATCCTTCTACAATCCATATAAAGTCCAATCTTTTCAGCTAAATGAGAAAAATGTGACCAGTGACGGGAACATAGATCCCTCAACAAGGATATAGGGACAAAGGATCTCATACTTTCTCTCTTTTTTTTATTTGTCTTGTAGAGCCAAACCAGTTTTTTGTATTGTGAGAAGGGCTTGGCAGCACCAGATGATCCCTGCACTGTGAATAAACGACACGCCACTTGTGGCTTACACATTTCTTTTCAGAGAAAGGGAACTGAAAGCAAATATTACTAGAGATGGACCAAAACTCCAAAATGTATTCTTGATTTAATTTTTGTAAAGCTGTAAGTGTCATGATCTGTAGGTTATGATTTTTTCCCCCTCCAGTATGTTTCCCACAGTTGGTACTCTTCTTCAGAAGTGGCGGACACTAAATTAGCTAAATTCGAGTCTTCTTTACTCAGGTACAGGTAGGTACATTCACACTTCAGTGTCATGTCACCAAAAACCTGGTAGCTGCTAAACTATAAACTACATTGGATTAACTGATTGTAAAACAATTGGAGACCTGAGATCACTGGTCAAGCTTAGTCCAAATTAGGTTTTAGTGCATCTCTTGCCATTAAGTGACATTGATATCACAAGAGAAATGCCTGTTACTAAATACTGTAGACTAGAATCAAAACAACAAATGGATCCATGATAATTACTCAGGTTAGGTTGTATTTATATTGCTTACAAACTAGCATGATTATGTACACACACCAAAACCAGCCAAAATACACTGCTGTAAAAGTTCTATATTTTCTTACAAATAACTTCAATTCTGATTTCATCTTTAATTAAGTCATTTTGATAACTAAAACTAAGACTGCACTGATCTTTTTATCATGTGCAGAAATTCATTGACCTGAAATTCATTATGGTATAACAACTTTATGCATGTATGTATAAATACAATCATATCTTAAAAAGTTTGTCTAAGTATGTCTTAATAGTCTATGTGACAGTTTCATTAATTACAAAAGTCCTGCAGATTCCTCTCCCTGTGTGATTTCATTACATCTACATGGGGGTGTGAACTCTCCATAGTTCAAACTTATGTTTTGAAGGCTTAATCTCTGTGAAACTCAATAAAAGATCTGTCAGCAAAGATTCATCAACCATCGTACAAAGGCAAGGGACCAACCCAAGATTTAAACAAAAGTATGGGTTTGAAATAGGGATGGGACTTTTAATAGGTTAATGTGGATTCATTAATTACATAAATTTTAACCCAGTTAATCACATTTTTCCTCACATAGCAAGTATTGCGTCAAAAATTTTGATGGAATGCTTTTGTTGTGTGCAAGTTCTGCAAAAACGAATTGGTGCATTACTGGAACTATTCACACCTAAAATACCGTCTCATTTCAAAACAGCAAGCAGAGACGTCGCCATTTGCTAATGTTTGCGTTCATAGTGGATATTTCTAATG
>CAEGAF010176290.1:0-29386 GCA_903067075.1 Micropoecilia bifurca | reverse complement strand
AGTATATATTGTATTGGAGGAATGTGGTTTTTTTTGGAAGACATCGAGAATTAAACAAGACTCAAATCTTTTTCGTTTTTCTGCTGACTTCCACAGTCCTACTTTTGTTTCATTTTAAGTCTCCATGAAAAAAAAGCATTGGCTTCTCAAATAAATTCGGTTTACAACAACCAAAAATATTTACTAATATTTACTATAAATAACTACAACATATTTCCCTTTAAAATAAAAATGCTAACATTATTATTATTATTATTATTATTATTATTATTATTATTATTATTATTGTCTGTTTTCTCGCCCCCACCTTACCCACGTGACTCCGTGCCGCAGCAGAAGTCACATGACCACTTCTTCTGGTTTCCCTGTAGCAGAAAACATCTGATTTCCTCCGCTCTTCCTCCACTTCACAAGACTATTATCGAGACGTTAGCGGCTAATGCTGACACACAAACGCCTTTCCAGCCACTAGTCGTTAGTCTAAATACAAAAGATGAGCAACGAGCCACCAATGTAGCTGCTATCTATAGCTGACCCGGATAACCCGACAGCAGCAGCAGCAGCAACATCTGCCTTTCTTTCTTTTTGACAAGAAACAGAAACTAAATCCTCGATAAATCTGCTCGGCTTGTTAGCATTAGCTTAGCTTCTTTCCCCCCCTAACGTTTACATCAGCTGTAGGAGGCAGTGGCCGCTGTCATGTCGAAATATACCAGCTTCCCCGAACCGACGGAGGACCAGAACCCTTTCCAGGTGGGTGACAGGGAGGCTTGGGGTCCTGATGGAGGACAGGCTTCATGGGACGAGCTGGGCCCCATCTGTCCGCCTTAGTGACTTGCCTATTCGCGTTGTAGCGTCTGTAAACCGACGTGGCGGAGGGAATTCAACCAGTGGTGTGTAGCTGTTATAGTGTAGTTTGTTTTTGCCTGCTAGGATCCTGCTGTGACTCAGCATAGCAGCAACACCGAGTATGCAACACTGGACCTTTACAACCCGTTTGATAAACCAGCTGGGGTGAGTGTGTTACATGGATTGTGTGAAAAAAATATTGCATTTGTAGACCCACCCATCCCCTTTTGTCATTGAAGTTAAAAGTTAGCATCATCCATAGGGCTGTAGTGATACAATAATCTCATGATAGGATATGATACACTATATTCTGCTCACGATACAATATATATTGCGATATTCAGCAAGTTATACAATTCAATACACTTTTGCGATTTTCTGAAAGATTTTAGAGGCTCAGAGTGATTTTGGTGACATTTTGTGACTGTTATAAAGTTGGATTGAATTAATTTAACTGAAAACTGATTAAAAGCACCAACTACACAATACCTGCTCTGGTTGGACACAGACTTAAAGTCGACAGCTGGACAAAATTAATCAAAGAAGTGGTGAGAAAAGATGTTTCCTTTAATTGAAACGGTACAAACTGTAGCTTACAGGCATTTGTAAAGTAAATAAATTGCACCAAGTTCCTGCTCTGAATAGTTTGATACCTTTTTAACCTTAACATCTGAAGGAATCACTCTAAGCCTGATGTCCTGATCACTCTCCCAGCGAAGCAAGCAGTGAGTGAGCAAGGTGACAGATGGATGTTATGATACTTGCAGATGAAT
Source organism: Micropoecilia bifurca (assembly GCA_903067075.1). Classification (NCBI taxonomy): domain Eukaryota; kingdom Metazoa; phylum Chordata; class Actinopteri; order Cyprinodontiformes; family Poeciliidae; genus Micropoecilia; species Micropoecilia bifurca. The sequence continues at coordinate 27,764 of CAEGAF010176290.1, read as the reverse complement.
ATCGATTTTTTTCTAGGAAAGAAAATATCAATATATATTGTAATATCGATATTATTGTACAACCCTTATCATCCGTCTGTTCCTCTATCCATCTGTCACTCAATTAATCTGTCGATTATTCCTTATTTCTTTAGTTTTTGCTTTTCTCTGGTTCCATTTCCTTTAATCCAGACCAGAGTAGAAATATTTTATAGTGAGCATTTATGTCTAGATGTACTTAAAAATGTATACAAAATATTCAAAGGATGCTATGCTAATCAACTTGCACAGTTCTGTACAAGAGCTAATGCTGTGAGAGTATTTGAAGTTTTACATTTTATAGTTGCATGTCAATAAATTTAATATTACTGTAAAGTTTATTTATTCAGTAACCCCTTTAAGTGAAACCCTTTATATATGTGTTAGTTTATCAGAATGGTTTATTTATTTGAGTTTAATATCATGATTTTCAGCTTAATTAGACGATAAGAATATTACACCAGAACAGTTAAAACCACATTGGAACATATTTTCAAAATTATTGAGATGTACCTGTATATTTTACGTTGCAGCTTGTGATTCATAGACACAAAGTTGGTCAGTATCCATCCTTTAGACAAAAGTTCACAGATTGTAATTAAAATGTTCTTTGCAAAATCAGAGCTGATCAAGTCCAGTTTATAACTTTTCGCAGAACTCCGCTATTGATTTTAAACAAAGGTTAGACCACTTTCATCATCTTAAAATTTAATTGTCAGGTAAACTTTGCTCCTTTTAAGCACACCATAATGAAATAGGAGCTGAGTCAGGAATTTTGGACAGAAATGTGCTTATAAATATGATTATGTAGATCTGTAAAACTCAGACGTCTAACCATTGATCCATTTACTGTGTTCAAAATGTCTAATTGGTTTTCTTAGCATTACTGTATTCTGAATGTAATATGAAGAATTTCCAAATGAGTATTTTAAAGTAACTTAAATGTCTTTTTTAGTGACATTAATGGACGTGTGTTCCTTCTTTCTTTCTAAACTAATGGGTTGCAGCCTCCACCGCCATATGAAGCCTCGTCTCCGTCTGCCCCTCCGCCTGCGCAGACGCCGCCCAGCAGAACGACGCCCACCGAGCCTCGCAACTATGGCTCTTATAACGCACAGGTACTCATGTTGTGAGGTCAATACTATGTTTTTATTTCAGTGGGAGCTTGGTGCCCATGCAGATGTGACAGAGAGGACATACTTACAGGGACTTGCGAGAATATTTACATCCATTGAACTGTTTCAACGTATTTTATTTTAATTTTGTCTGACAGACCAACAGAAAGTAGTTATTAATTGTTAAATAGATTGTGGAAACAATGTGCTATGGCTGCTGGAAAAGACAAGTGTTTTGGTGTTGACTTACCATCCAGAAGTCACTTGCTGCATTCTTGTTGGTTGTGCAGGAGGCTCTACTGCTGCTTTTCAAAGATGTACGGTTATATAATTGTGCATCTGTTTGCAGTAGCTGCTGGAGAAGACAAGTGTTTTGCTGTGTCCTTACCATCCAGAAATCACTTGCTGCATTCTTGTTGGTTGTGCAGGAGGCTCCACTTTTACTTTTCAAAGATGTACGGTTATATAATTGCATATCTGTTTGCAGCTGCTTTCACCAGTGAAGTACAGTAGTTGTTGATTTGGGGGTGTGGCCAGTAGCGGATTATTTGGATTTAAAGTGACAGGAGACCCTTCTTTTGAAAAGAGCTCAAAATAGGCAAAACTGAGCAGACTAAAATCTCATTATCTAAGGATGATTTTGTGCAAAAAAAATGTTCCAAACATGTTTTGTATATCCCATAGACCTATCCTAACCTGTTCAGCATTTGGATCTGCAGCTAGCACATTTACATGTCCACTATCATTATTTAAGTAGTAAAAGCAGACTTTTATTGTGGAAATTGACTTTCCGTCTGCCTGCTGTCTCTGTGTGTAAGCCTGCAGTAAACGCCACCACAGCGGAGCTCCTGAAGAAGCAGGAGGAGCTGGAGAGGAAAGCCCAGGAGCTGGAGAGGCGGGAGCGGGAGCTGCAGTCACACGGCCTCGGCCCTGGAGCCTGTAAGACGCAACCAATTTTCCTGATTTTGTTTGTAAGGTGGAATAATGGTGCCCTCTGAGAGATTTCTACTACACTGGGTTTATCAGATGAATATATAAAAGGCATTGGTCTTTCTTTGGCTTTACCTGCTTCTGTTCTCTTCTGCAGCTCGTCAGAATAATTGGCCCCCTCTGCCTTCGTTCTGTCCTGTGGGGCCCTGCTTCTACCAAGACATCAACGTGGAGATCAGCCAGCGCTTCCAGCGAACTGTTACCATCATGTACTACTTCTGGATGTGTGAGTTTATCTCTGAAATGTCATACTCTTGAAATGTGATAAACTTTGGTGTTCTTGTGGGTTTAACTTCACGATCTGGGTCTGATAAAAAGTACGACTCACAAGTGGAGGGAAGTTGGGAACAAACGCGTGAGAAGAAGTTCATATCGCATGAGGTTCTGCTCAGATGTTTATATAAACCCACAATAGACACAAGTGCTATAATGTTTGTTTTCTCTAATTCTCCAGTTTTATATTATTTAACATATAGACTTAAATATATATGTACAACTAGAGCTTGAACTAACAATTATTTTAGTAATTTATTATTTTGTCAACTATTCTGCCAATTAATCAAACAAAAAGTGGTCACATTCTGCAGATATTTTTATTTAACAATTTAAAACGTTTTTTAAACGATCCAAATAAATAATTCAATTCATCTTCAAATAAGAAAATCTACATTTTATTTCCTGAAATGCAACAACAGAGCATTCCTTTAGTGTACGCTTGATCATTTGCATCTATATTTAATTTGATTTAATTGCGCTTTGGGATGAATGAGGTTCTTTTGAATTTGAATCAAATTCAATCTGCAGCTAAAAATATAGCAATACCATCCTGTGGTAATCTGATGATTATTTTTTTGATTAATACATTAATAATTTGATAACAAAAGGTACATAGTACACTTTAGAAACATTTAAATTCACCCCAAAAATACAAGATGTGTTGCTATTTACAGACAAAGTACTCAAGAGAAATTAAATCTAATTTGAAATGTTTGAAATGTTTTATTAAACCAAATCCTGACACGCTGGTTTGTTTCTGTGTGCAAACGGGATGGCTTTAGAGTCTCTGTTAATATTTTTTCTGTCTTTTCCAACATGCAGTCTCTACGTTCACGCTCGTCTTCAACCTGATCTCGTCCCTGGCCATGTTCTGTGCCGACACCACCAACGGTTCCGGCTTCGGCCTCTCCATTCTCTGGGCCCTCCTCTTCACGCCCTGCTCCTTCGTCTGCTGGTACCGACCCGTGTATAAAGCCTTCAGGTAAATCGCAGCTGCTCATCAGCTCTCTTGTTCAGATGAAAAATATTGTTTTGGCTGTTGTTAACCGCTGCGTGTTTTTATTTATTATTTCTTCTCTCGCAGGAGTGACAGCTCCTTCAACTTCTTTATCTTTTTCTTCATCTTCTTTGCCCAAGTCTGCGTCTTTGTCATCATGACTATTGGGATCCCCGGATCAGGATTCAGGTATAAATGTATTTTTCTCCTTGATTAGAGAAATGTATCTCTAGGAAGGGGAACGACGCTGCAGTTGTGTTGTGGATCCCAATAATTTAATCTCTCCTCACAATAACAAGATTTTCTTTTCTTGTCATGACTTGATAATTTCTTAACGGGGAAAGGTCGGCTTCTTAGTTTGTAGGACAGCAATGGCTTAAGATGTTTTAAATTAAAAAAAATCTACAAAGAAACTGAATGGTTTTAAATAAAATGCTGCAAGGTTGGCAGAACAGGAATGCTTTGAGTTTGCTTTTAAAGTGAGACGCTGTAGTTACTGATCAGAAGCATCCAGAGAGCAGAACCATAAATGACTTAAAGAACCGAGAGCCGATCTGGAGTTGATTTTGTGTGTAACAGGACCTTTACTTGTCTGGGATACATTTAGGAAGGAGTCGGGTCACTGAAAGCTTTAAAAACTATGCAAAGCTTATTAAATCCCTTCACTGTAAGCCGGTGGAGAGACTTTTAGATTGTGCTCAAACTTTTAGGTTCCAGTCAAAAGCTTAGCTGCTATGTTTCGGGTCATTTGGAATTTATTAAATGGATATTTTTTAGTTTTCAGAAAAGAGTGCAATATAGGAATTATAATTTAGTGGAAATAAAGGCGTAAATATGTACATATTTTTTTAATCAGGTTGTGTTGTTTCTTGTGATATTTTTCTAAGATAATGAAATTTGGTCTGTTTGAAAATGAAGATCATAATTCATAGTCAGCTTATGGGAAGCTTGCAGGGTATAACCATAGCCAACAGCAGATTCAACAAAAAATACTGGCAGATTCTGCAGACTTCCCACTTAAGCACTTTAAACAATATTAGAAATACACTAAATGATACAAATAATTGCATTACTTTTTTGAATAACAAAAAAAGCAGCCTAAAATATAGTAACATAGCATGATTTAATGCATAAATTGTCATTTGTAGCAAAGGATGCATCTGCAGCTAAAAATACTGTCTACTAATCCGTTTATATTTTTTTAGATTAATAATTGGACAGCCAAATATGCTTAAATGGAAATTTCCTGTTACATAATTTGAACCAGGTGAAGCTAAAATGCCATTTTAAAAGTTCAGGGTGGAATAGATGTATACACATTTTGTATATTTTTGGCTTAATCACCACTCTGCGTTTGTTGTTATTTCATCAAATTAGTTTATTTTGCATCTGTATACTCCAGTTAACTATTAATCAATTACTAAATTAGTTGACAATTATTTAAATAATTGATTAATTCCATTAATCGTTTCAGCCAGTTCAATTGCAGTTTTGGGCTCATTTAACTGTCGAAAACTCCTTGGATGGACCATTCAGAAGCTACATGTTTCAAGCTAAATTGGTTATAACAGATCAATTTCTTTCTTGGATTTCATTTAATTCACTGCATTTGTATCCTAAGAGAGACAAGTACATCAAAACGTCTTTGTATTGTTGTGATTTTCTCGTTCTTATCGTCACTCTTAGTTTCTCTCACTGTAACCTATTTTTCTGCCCAGCGGCTGGATTGTGAGCCTGGCTCTTCTGAATAAAAGCACTGGTGTTGGTGTGCTCATGATTTTCAATGCCACCCTCTTCACCGCCCAGGCCACCATGGGGGTTTTCCTGCTAAAGAAGGTCAGTAGCGAACCCAAAGTTGGAAGCACACATTAAGGTTGCATTTTGACAGAACGCTCCTCAAGTTGTGAGTGTTTTTTTTTATAGATTCATTAGCTCCATTTCCACAGACATTTGATCTAATTTATTGTTGTAAACTTAAACCTGGCTACTTGGCAATATTTTACTGCCAACCCACAGATGGTGTTTATGGTTTACTTTGACTAGAATTAAGTTGTAACTTTTTCTTTATGTTTCTGTTGGAGTTTTGAATAAGGGGCTTTTTGATTATGTTAGTTACAACTAATAATGGAAAGATTTGATTGGCCATTTTTTTATCACGCTAAAATTAAAGTGTGAATTTTAAAGCAGATGTTTAACAGCCTTGCTCTTGAAAAAAATAAACTACTTCCTATTCGTTTTTGCTATTTGGTTTGATGGTGGCGTGCTTGTTGCAAAAAACAGTTTTATGATTTCTAGTCAAAAATAAAGCCAGGAAGAAAATCCACAAATCTTGTCAAAAAATGTATACCTTAAGTAAATTTGAGCCTTAATGTTTTCTTGGATTGATGTTTTGAGTGTTTTTCCAAAAGTGCTGCAGTTTTGGTGGATTCCTCCAGACATAACTGCTGTAACTGAGTCTGTTTGTAAGCGACCATGATGGCGCTCATCATTATTTTGTGTCCAAAGTGTGGCTCATACATCCAGCAGATAGCAAGCTGCCTCTTAGAAAAGCCACATATCAGGTTCCGGGTGTCATTTTCACTCTCATTGTGCCGATAATGTGACAATGAATTGCTGCACATATCAGGTGTCAGTGTACTCTTCTTCTTCTTCTCTGCCTCAGATCCACAGCATGTACCGGCAAACCGATGCCAGCTTCCAGAAGGCTCAGGCTGAGTTCGCCACCGGAGTCATGTCCAATCAGGCCGTACGCCAAGCAGCTGCCTCCGCCGCCCAGGGGTCCTTCACCGCACCTCGATAGGAGAACGGGATGAAGCGCCGCTTCTGGATCGGTGGAGAGTCGCTTCTGAGAAAGCGGGGGTCTGCTGAAAACACCTCCGAGAAAGTTCAAATTTGAGTAGTTGTGCATGAGTTTTCGGGTTTTGAAAGTGTACAGGATGAGCTGCGCACATTGCCAAACTGAGTTAACCAAAAACGCAAAGGTTGAAATTGTGTGAAATGTAAAAACAGTGCTGTCAAATTGTCAGAGGAGGAAGGAAACAAAGCTGCCTGTGTACCCAGCTTGTTAAAAACATACATTTATGTTGAAATGTTGCCACTTTTCCCTTCATATCTACAACTCATCCGCTCATCCTAAAATAGTGTTTTTGTTTTGCGTAAGTGTTAACAAAATATTTAGTTGTTGTTACAGATATGAATCCTACTTAGCTCTGCTGCCAAATCTTCTCACACTGTAAAGAGGAAATGTTTTGTTTCTGGTGTATGTGATTGTTCTGTTGAAGCCTAATGTGATTAAGATTATAACTGTTTTGGTTTTAATTAAAAAAATATTGCCATGCTTTCACTGTCTACAGCTGCTTTCACACTTTAGTTGAATTTCAAAAATAATTACATTTAAATAAAAACAATGATTTGACCAGGATGGCTCTTTGCCCAGGGTGCCTCTGTGTCAGGGGGTGGCATTGAGATGGCCAGTATTCAGTGGTCTTTTTCATTTCTTTGGAGTCATTTATAGCTTCTTCTGTAAATTTTTCTAAATTATGTCTTTTGAACTTCCTTTTACTGAGAAATTCACAGACTGCAGCCATTTGTCATATATGTCGTAGATCAGGCTGAGGGTATTTTAAGATGTGATAAAACGTCAAAGCCTTATCGCTCTTCTCTGAAGCTGTGTAAAAATGTTGCCGTTTTATTTTTGAAGTTTAGGTAATTAAAAATAAATATTTTTTGATGACCACTATTACAATTTTTCTGTTAAGGAAGTTATTAAGCACCTATGTTATGTTTCTGTTTTTGGCATCAAGAGGATGTAGTGTAGAAAACAGAATATTTAGACAATTTTAACATAAATTTAATTATTTAAAACTGATTAGAGCGTCTTCAGCAGTTTGTATTTGTGTGAGGAACATGTAAAAAAATAGATTCTTACTTGAAAAAGGCAAGTTTACAGATTTTTTTGTCACATTAAATGTTTCAGATCAAATTTCCATGTCACAATACAATTGTAAATACAAAAATCAATTATTTTGGCAGAATTGTAGTGTTCTGAGGATACTTTATGTTGTCTGGACAAGTTGCTGTAATTGCTCAAAACATTAATCCTAGTTTCTACCAGAAAAATCTGAAGAAAATGTCCAACCATCGCGTAGCAACAGCAGCAGCAAGTTTACCTCTAAATTAATTAATAAAAGAAAACTAAATAAAGAGTGGCCAAGTAAAAGTCTGGACTTAATTGCTGCGGCGGTAAATTGAAGAAGTCATTAATGATTAAAACCCTCAAGAAAAAATTGCATGTGGGCAATTTATCCTTGATTCTGTAAAAACACGATATTAAAATGTTTGTATTTAAAATACATTGTTGAATGTTCAATCAATACTCGAGTTTGAAAAAAAACAAAAACAAAGTGTTCAAATAAATCTTTCTGAATCATTTAAAGCCCTGAATTACAATGACATTAACACTCATGAGGGGCCCAGAGGAAGAGGCTCGCCCGGGGCGGCATTCATCCAAGAAGCGCTCCTGGAAACACTGAAATCACTGGGAAGGACCTGCAAGCTTGGTGTCACTTTTTTTTAAAAACCTATTTAAATTTTCTTTGTTCTTTTATATTTCTTTGTTGCTCTCCTAACCGTGCTGATACTTTTTGCTATTTAATTTCTTGAGTGAGGGGGCTGAGAGCAACGTCAAAGACAGTTCCTCACAGTAAACATGGCGGAGGCAGCGGACACACCACAACACCGGTTTTACTGCCACTTCTGCAGGAAAGAGACGGAGCCCCAACTGCCGGTGCGTCTTTTTATATACACACATGCATATATATAGCGTTACTATTGTCATTAATCTCTTAATTTAAGATTTACAGAGTTACTGCCTGCTTCCTTTTTAAACAAAATGCACTTTTAATCCCTTATAATTCGCCTCAGTATTATAATAAAGTGAAATCTCTTAAATGAACAGCCTTTAGTAGATACTTGGAGGTAGGTCTTGTGCGCGTAGTAGCATGAAACCCTTAAATTAGATGGTGCGAGTAAAATCTGGTAATTCACTTTGCCATATTTAGAAGCGCTTCTGCTCTGTCCAGTTGTCTGCTGTCAACTGCGTGTCAAACACGAGGGGAGTGTTGTGGGTGTGCACACTGCTAGCACACACGCACACACACACACACACACACACACACACACACACACACACACACACACACACACACACACACACACACACCACCACCGGTAATTCATACAAACCACACAACACCGGAACTCTGTGGTCCAATTTGATTTTTCTGAAGGTTTAGATAAAAACTGTTCATTTGGAATTTTTCTAGAAGAAGCGAACATAGAAAAACAGAATATGGCAAGCTGTTGTATCATTTATGTTCAACGGGCTTATGGGATTCTCCTCAAGGCAGCATACTACAGATGTAATACAGTAGGTTTTTTTCATAATAGCGCCTCCTACTATTTCAGGTCACCCAGTCATTGTCTTTTTTTAGTAAAAATGGAAATTGTAGGTCTTTTTAGCCTATATGTGTAGTCCAAATTTAACCTGAGCAAACATATTGAAAGTCAAGCATATTTAGTCTATTTACCAAGCTTTAGATATCTGTACGCATCTTTATTTTTCTATGATATCAGCTGGAGATAGGCACCAGCAACCCTCCCGACCCCTCTAAGGGACAAGGGTGCAAAGAAAATGGATGGATGGATGGATTTGATGTACCATATTTTCCGCACTATAAGGTGCACCTAAAAACCTTGAATTTCCTCAAAAGCCGACAGTGCGCCTTATAATTGGGTGAGCCTTATATATGGACCAATATTGAGCCACAAAAGGTCTAGAAACTACGGTAAGCAGCCGCTGACTTCATTTTTGCCTGTAGAAGAAGAAGCGCGCGTTACATGCTGGGATAGTTGTCAGAACGTGGTTTGTTAATAAAGTTTGACTGACCTATCTACCTACGAACTGATAATCAGGTCGTCTGCAGGTCATTTAGCACCACATTCTCCACAAACATGCTGTGCGCGAATGGATAAGGGTGACCATCGTCCAGCCCCAGCCCAGTCGTGGAAGGCTCTCCTTGCTGACCGGAGTGGACTGTTTTGTTGACATTCCCTTTAGTGCAGCTCCATCTAGTGGATGCATAACGTAACTCCAGCTTCTCCTGCAGCGTCTATTCTATGCGCCTTATAACGCGGTGCACCTTATATATGAAAAAAGTTTTAAAATAGACCATTCATTGAAGGTGCACCTTATAATCCAGTGCGCCTTATAGTGCAGAAAATACGGTATTTCAACAGAAGGCAATATCAGCTGTTCTACAGATTCTCAGACAAGTTTTTCTTAAGCGGATTTTTGTTTACTGAACATTTCTACGATAAAATCTGTAGTCTTTTCAGAGATTAAAATCTCTGGAAAAACTACGACTGAATAATTTATGCAGTAAAACCAAAGAGCTGATACAGGATAGGGTTGGGCTATTTTATTTTTAGCATTTATGTGCCTTTTGGAAATTATTTGTAAAATTTAAAAAAAGAGAAAATATAAGGAATGAAAAGTTCTTACATAACTTTTTTGTCTTTAATTTGCTGTCCTACAGCATTTGGGTTGCCTTGTGTATCCAGTACTACTATGACAAACAAATCTATTTTAGACACTAGAAATGATTTTTTAAAAATTGCAGTGTAATTATATAAATCTGCAAATATAAACGTTTCACGTGAAAGAAAATACAATTACAACTAATAAATTATGTAACTGAGACATGAAGTGTTGACTGTGGATTAAAGCATCCAGCTGAACTTCAATTCATGTGTTTAGTCTGATTTAAATTTTATTGACATTTTCTCCTTTTTCTTTTGCCTTTTGGGGTGCTATTTTAACATTTCTATGCCATTAATTAAATTTATTTATGATTGTGCTGTCACATTTGCCCAAATATTTACTGTATAAAGTTGTCTGAAGATATTTAAAGTCATAAAATGCCAAATTATTTGACACTTAACAGTGGTTTGATTCAGTATTGTCTCAGAGCGCAACTTGTGGTAAATGTAGAATAACAAGCATCTTCTTTGTTTACAATGTCGCTAATAATCCGGAGCGTAAATCAGATCAAACCCCTGCAGTCAGAACCAGCGTTTTTCTTGGAAGGAACCATTGGGGGAATAAACCTCAGCAGCAGATGATTAAAATCCCAGAGGCATGTCTATGAAATGAGACAAGGAGATTTCTGAAGATGAACTTATTTTCTTTCAGGATTTGTTCTGCCCCACATGCGGGTCCGACTTCATCGAGGAGGTAACAGAAGACTCCAGGTAAAAACTGAATGCGCAATATTACATTTTTCTCAGTTTTGACGACGTAGTTGGAAGTTTGCCTTATATGTATTACTGAAGATATTTGATATTAAATTATGTGTAACCTCTGCCTTATGCTGAGGAAAACCTTCAGTCTTCTAAGATTCTCAAAAGAATCTGGGAATATAGAGTCTTTACTTAAGTAATTTGGATATTTTATTCATACATTTAAACCAAATGTTTCCCAGGCTGAAATGTTTATACAACAAACAGGTTCAATTTATTTCCAAAACAAGAACCGGATGCAGAAGTTTTGATTTATCCTTATCGACAGACAAAGTAAGCATTGAGCAGTTTTGCCAAAATAGACAAAAAAAGCATCTTTGGAGGAGCTAAGATGAGATTTCAAAAAAATTAGACAAAATATTGAGCAAGGAAGAGGCAGTATTATGATGTGGGTCTCGTTCATTTAATTCTGTCTTCTTGCTTGTGGAAAGTTGGACACAAAGTTGTTCTCCAACAGGACAATGGACCTTAATGAAAGTTGGCTCACATAAATTTTCTGAAATGGCCCCAAACATAAAAAAAGCTTTATAAATGTATGGACTTTGTTTCAAAGCAGTTTATGTCAGTCAGAAATATGCTGGAAGTTTATCGGCGACTGCAACTTGCTAAGGGACATTTAGTCAAATTAGTTAGAGTGTATGTACATATTTGAGCCTGTATGTAAAATATTAGAGAAAATCTGCAACAAGTGAAAAGCTATGCACCCTGTTCTTGTTTTTTATCATTAGACTTGATTACTGTTTGATAATCCCAGCACTAAAAAAAAATGATCAGACATAGTCTTTCTAAAGTTACAGGGTTTATTTTAAACTTCCATGCAGTCTTGCGTTCATAAAGTGACAGTTTTCAAATAAATTAACAAATTAATTTAAATGTATTAAACGTAGCTCTTTGAGCAAAAAGCGAATAACAATTGAATTTTGCAGGATTCCCCAAAATATTATTTAGAATTAATTATTTTTTGTTTCTTTTTAACAGACATTTTCATTAAAAAGACAGTCATCATAGTGGATCCTATTTTGCTCATCGAGTAGCTCCACCTTTGAGCAGTTAAAGACATTGCTGCTTTTGTTTCCAGATTAAGTATCCAAGCTTTCTCTTCCTTTATTTTAGTACATCATTCAAAAAGACATTCACATAATGCTTTTTTAATGGATAGTTTGATTTATCCTGAAACAGAGAAGAAACTTTTAGCTCGCCAGTCGGTGCACAAAGGGGCTTTTAGTAGGAGGAAAATTAGGTGCTGAATTTGGTCAGAATCCCCCAAATTCCTTCCACTGCAGGACGTAAATCCTCCTGCAATCTTTTAAGAGAAAGATGCCTTCATAATTTTTTTCTTTTTGTGTGTGTGTGAAGTTTCCTGCAGGACAGAGAGTCATCAGTAACAAATGCAGAGTCAAACTTGCAGTTGCCAGACGTACGTGAAAGTAATTGCGTCGTAACTATGACTCCTTTGTGCCTCAACCTTTGTGTGACAATTTTCTCGGGTCTCCCTTTGCAAGATATGGCAGCTGGTGTTCATGGAGCGCTCCGCCCTGCTGTCCCACCCGCCCTCCTCCGAGTCCCGCCCAGAGGACAACCAGCAGGTATCTCTGGCGTCCTCGCTCATTACAGAGCTGCAGGAAGAGGACTCTTTTTTTATCGCTGAGCAGGATGAGTCTTCTGGGCCTGAGCAAATCCCCGATGTATACGGGTATGTTTGTAGACACTTCAGTGATACAGGGAACTGTGTTTGGCTTTCTGGGTCAATATCTGTCCAGGTTTTCTGAGATTTTTAAAAGTTCTTTTAGACATATTCCTGTTGTTATTGGTCTAACTAAAGGCAATATTTAGGTAGTTTCTTTAGTTAAGCCTCTTAACTCATGAAAAGGTGAAAAAAAACATGTTGCATGCATGCACAACACTAAACCTGGTAAAAAAAAAAGAAAAACAACAAAAATAAACCCTAAAGGACATATTTTTGTTCCTTGTGACCAGCTTAAAAAAAACATGTTCCCAATTCTCATGCCCTTCTCCAGTCTTTGAGAATCACTGTCCTGCATCATTTTCATGCATCCCTGCTTTAGATGTCTGAGGCAGCTCAGTGAATATCTGTAATGTTTAACCTTTCATGAGAATTTCATTCCGTCTAATGTATTTTTGCAGAAGCAAGTGGCTTCCTAAAACAGTTACTGGCTGAAAGTGTAGGCTGAAGTGTTAATGCTTGTTCTCATTTCTTAAAACATGACTTTTTCACGTACTATTCATATGGGTTTAATAGTGTTTCTCAATTCCGGTCCTCACTGCCCCCCTGCCCTGCATGTTTTAGATGTTTTCTATCTGCCACACACCTGGATTCAATATTTTGGTGATTAACAGGCATCTGCAGTACTTGATGGTCATGCAATCATTTAAATCAGCTGTTCTGGAGTAGAGGCATATCTAAAACATGCAGAGCAGGGGATGTGGGGGGTGAGGACTGGAATTGAGAAGCACTGGTTTAATAGGACGCGTATTTGTATTGAACGTCCACAAAACAGATGTTAAGAATTGGCTCTTATCTGGAGAAATATATTGTGTTGAAAAGTTTTTATTTCTTTGTGTTAAAAGCCTCATTAGAAGTTGTGGTGATGAAGATGCGCGCCAATGCACTCCACACCAAAACATTACAGGAATCTGGTCGCAATTCACACGTTTTCCGCTTCTGGTGGCATTTAATATGCACCAATAAATATACCAATAAATAAATGCTCCTTAGCTTTTGACCAGTTTTTTTTTTACTATTTGAGAAGTCGATCCGTTCTGTATTGTCTTTTTTCTTTTACATTGATTAAACCAAAACAATCCGTATCTTTTGGCGTTTCTACTCTCACAACGGAGGGTTGCAAGTCTTGGTGGCTGTGGCCTGTAGAGGGCACTGTTTAGTCCAAACTGGATGAACATTTTCAAATGTTAATACTTTTAATTTATGTAGGGCTTTCTTCGTGCTTCCACACTGAGAAAGTTGATTTTTATTCCTGTTTCTGCTTTTGTGACGGTCATCTTCCATTTTAGGCGATACTTTTGCCTTTAAACATTCAACTTCTTACTGTGTGAATGATGACTTGTATGAAGAATTTTTGAAAGGAATGGAGAGAAAATAAGTGAAAACTAGTTTGAGAAAACCTCTAGAACTTGCCATGTTTATTGTAAAACCACAAAAATTTCTTATATTATTTTAAAAATATTTATCATGTTGGTTTGAAGCAGCTTAAAATCAAGTGAAGGTTTTCTAAGTCAGACGTTTCACTGCTTGGTTTTGCTCTCACTCAAAAGGATCATGCACCAGGTCTTTACTGAACTGTTAGCCACCGGCGGAAGCTCTTCTTCTACTCCAGCCGAACTGTGAGCAAGCTTTTCTTTCTCATTGCTGGTTTTGATTCACGTCACTTGCTTTTGATTTCACTCTGACTTCGTGTGAAACACTTCCACTCTTTCGCTTTGCCCCCTTAGATCAAGCGTGATGCAGTTGTACTCAAACCCGGGAGATTATGCGTGGGGACAGGGCGGCCTAGACGCGGTCGTCACAGAGGTCAGTAACAGCAAAGTTACTGATCGCTGGAGTAACACAGCATGCAAATCTAGACAGCTCCTTATGTGAAGCACCAAAGTAGTTTAGATATTATTTATTGTATCATACGATGTACTTTCTCTCATTCAGTTATTAGAGCGGCTGGAGAGCACGGGTCCACCGCCGGCTGAACAGGAGATGATCTCATTGCTGCCCAGTGTTTGCGTCTCTCAAGAACAGATAGGTGGGAATTTTAGCACGGCTGCTGATGTATGTTTGGCCTTATGGCTGTTTAAACAAAGCTCTGTTTCATGATAGAAGTAATTTCCTTCTGTATTTCCCCTTTTCAGTCATTCATCACACATTTCTAGTCTATGCTGTCCTTCTGTGAGGTGACCTATTGCTTGCACAGATTAGGATATATTTATGGGCTGTACAAAACATGTTTTGTTGCATCTTTTGCACAAAATCATTCCTAGATGATGAGATTTCAGTTTGTTCAGTTCTGTCTATTCTAGGCTCCTTTCAAAATGAGTTGCTTTAGGGCCTCTTGTCACTTTATATTCAGATAAGCTGCTGTTGACCACACTGCTAACTCAACCTTTACACTCGCATGTGAAAATGGCTGCAAACACATCCGCAATGATACAGCCATGCATTTTGAAAACCAGAATTGCAGCCTCATACACAATCTTCAATAACTCACCAAGTGGTTTTCTGAATGCTAATTCAACAACAAAACACTTGTCTTATCCAGTAGCCATTGTACAACACATGCAGAGGTAAAACCAGCTCACCAAATGTGCTGGAGTTCCTCTGGTGTTGCTATGTAACAGTGCAGTGTGACTCAACATTCGCGAAGTTTTAGAAATGCTTTGTTTTCCAGAAACTAAAAAAACATTAACTTGGTGGCGCTGTGGTGGCGCAGGGGTTAATCACAAACCATTCATGGGGGCTTTAGTCCTTGACGTGACCTTTGCAGGTTTGATTCCTGGTCTGGAGACCCTTGCTCCATGTGTTCCCCCTTCTCTCATTACCTACTTTCCTGTCCATTCACTATCAAATAAAGGCCACAAGAGCCAATAAAACCTTTAAGAAAATAATCATTAACTTGTTGCCACAAAATGGCTGGACGTTTTTCTTTTTTGTTGTTTTTTTTACAGTAGATTCTAAAAGCTGACATTTTAGAAGCAGTTTAGACTCAAATGGAAGTACAAAAACATGCAAAATGTAAATTTTGCATATTCGGTTCCCTTTAAAGGGCTCAATGTAACAAACATGCCTGTACTAATATTTTTCTTTCTCTTTTTCAGACTGCAGACTAGAATGTCCAGTTTGTAGGGAGGAGTATTCGCTTGCCGAATCTGTCAGGAAGCTTCCCTGCCTCCACTACTTCCACAGCGACTGCATAGTACCCTGGTTGGAGCTGGTGAGGATAAAAACGGGCATGCTTGCAAACTATCAACATGAAACGCTAATCTGGATGCAGAAATGTTCCACTTGTGCTTCATCACAAATTCATGTGCCAGTGATCAAAAGGTTTTCTCTCCTCTCTTTCCAGCATGACACCTGCCCAGTGTGCCGCAAAAGTCTCGACGGCGTCGACAACAACCTCCCGCCCACATCGCAGCAGCCCCAAGACGAGCTCTCTGACAGGCAAGAGCAACAAGAGAGGGAGGCGATTTGAGCAACGGGACTCTTCGTGTTGGATCAGCCGCTTTTGAATAAAACACATTACATGCACCGCAGTTTTGACTGCAGCTTAAGCCTTCACGTCATTCACGCGTCTCCGTGAAGGACCTTCATGTTTTCTACTCTGAGGAAAATGCTATTTTATGCCACGGCTCCCAGGAAGCACCCAGCAGTTTGCTTGACAACATCCTGCTCTTCTCACTGCGCTGCTCGCCGAGGCAGTTTTCTGAATGACTGACTTTGATGTGACGAACTAATAACCACTGCGCTGCTAGTGGCTGTCAAAATGATGGGCTCTTACAGAGTTATGGGGAAACACTTTTACAATATTGTCTTGGTAAGACAGTTTCAGGATTTCGTTGACCTTTAACCAAGTTAAAGCAGCTATTAAAGCTTAACCCTGTGACCTCCACTCTTTGTACATACTTGTGTTTTATAATGTGATAAACACAAGCAGGTGTTGCAGTCTGTTTCAGCGGTCAGTGAGGTTAACATGGCTGAACATATAGCTGAATCCTTCTGTATTTTGGGCCTGATTTGGTGCAAAAATAATTATAATAATTTCATATTGGCCAATAGAAACTGTTTAACATTTTATGACAAGTACATGATGAATGAAAGAATATAAAGAAGCCTGTTTTCAGTATACAAAAGATAAGAAAGTCATCCAAACATAGAAGTATTTTCATAATACAAAACGTTGTAATATTATAAAGATGCTTTACACACAGTGATTTTTTTGCAAGAATTTATTTCCAGTAATAAATGCATAAAATTGTCTCTTTTTTTGTAGTAGCACCAGATTTTAGCTGTTGTAGCATTTCTCTTTTGAGTAAAAAAGCCATTAATTTTGGAACTATTTACCCAGAATGCCTTGCACTATAGTCCACTTCCTGCTTTTAAAGCGGTCTCTTGCCTGCTTGTATCCACATATGCATTCAAACCGCACCAGAGTTACTTTAGCTGAACCAAGACATGGGTTCAATTAAAGCAAACTAAAAATGGCTGTTGTAAAATCACCCTTAAATGCAATTTTCTTGTTTCCAAAAATAGCTCGATTTTTTTTCAAAAATTTGATTTGCTTTTTTTATGTTTCTAATATAACGCCAACAGCAAAAATAATTAGAAAATCGGATTGTTTTTTTTGCATTCTAACACCCCATATTTTCATATTATATTCGTCTATATTTTAACTTGTGCAACCAAAGTATTTTCCTTATCCTGCCCAAATGTGGTATGATTTACCGTGTTTGACACCGATGCATTAAAAAAAATGCAATAAAACTTTTTAAAAACACTATTACTCACTCTGTTTTCTATGAATGGTAAAATGACATGGGGTTGTCTAATGGTGTTATAATTGGGCGACTGTGGCTCTGTGGATAGAGCAGTCACCTTGTAATCATAAAGGTTGCAAGCTCAATTCCAGCTTCCTCCCACCACGTGCCAATGTGCCCCTGGGCAAGGCACCCAACCCTAAGCTGCATTTGTGAGTGCGAATGGGTGAATGTGGCTCTAGTGTAAAGCACCTTGAGTGGTCAAAAATGATGAGATAAAGCACTATATAAGTTCAGTCCATTTACCATATGTTATGGTTGGAACAAATAGCACTTGCTACAGTCAGTATAAATTCATAATAGAATTAGATATCTACATAGGTGTATGAGAAAGTGATTTTTTTTTGTTTCCATTTGCAGTTAATACAAGTTTTAATATTAGCAGAATTCTGTTTTTCTGAATCCTTAGTTTCATCTCAAAATATCAGACTTCCGACCATTTTTTAATTCCCCAGAATTTTTTTTTAAAGTTAGAATTTGAAGATTAAAGACAAAATCTGAGAAGAGACTCAAAATAGTCAGAATACTTTTTTTTCCAGAGGCCCTCTTGCATATTTTCCCACCTTTTAGTTGAGAAGTTTTGAATTCCTAATCAGGTACTATCAGTTTATTTTTCTGAATTTCAGCTCAGAATCTCCAGCTTCTGGGGACAAATAAAATATATTTTTATATTATAGCAATATGTTCGTTTTTATAGTGTGCAATCCGTTTATTTAAAGGCTTTTGTGCTGTGTTCACATCCTAAGTCTGTTCTGTTAATGTACTGTAAACTTTACGTTGACCCTCTGTGGTCCACTCTATTGCCTAATACTCCCATTCAAAGGATGACACCAAACCCAAAGCACACAATGAAAACAGAGTGTCAGATCACAAACAGGGAATGACAAACAGTAATGTTTGGTTTTAAGGTAAGACCTGCTGGTTTTTAAAAAAATCTATCATTGTGATTAATCTCTCAGGGATGACAAACATACAAAAACTGTTTTGATTTCCTGGTGAAAAGTAACTTTTACATTTAATTCTGTTTTTTTTCTCCTGAGTAGTTTTTGACAAACCATTGCCCCCTTTGAGGCTTTACTGTGTACCAGTTTCCTAATATTAGGACCAAATTAGGATGCAGTTTTTGTAAATTTGTTGTATTTGCATCAAGACTTGCTCCGGATTTTTTTTTAAAGTTAGAATTTGAAGATTAAAGACAAAACCTGAGAAGAGAATCAAAATAGTCAGAATACCTTTTTTCAGAGGCCCTCTTGCATGTTTTCCCCCCTCATTCCTAATCAGGCACTATCACAGTTTATTTTTCTGAATTTCAGCTCAGAAACTCCAGCTTCTGGGGACAAATAAAATAAGCCCCACCATTTTTTTAATATATATATTAAACCAATATGTTCGTTTTTACATTGTGCAATCCGTTTATTTAAAGCCTTTAGTGCTGCGTCTGTTCTGTTAATGTACTGTAACGTTACGTTGACCCTCTGTGGTGGCCAACCTAGGCGGTTCCGAGAGTCTGACAGTTGACGCGAACTCTTCACGGTAACCTAGAATAGCTGCAAAAAAACGGTACAAATATATATAAATATATATATTCAGTGACCAAGGACCGCAGGAACCGCTCACAACAGACATTTCCACTCCTCCCCTCCGTCCCTCCCTCCCTCCGGTGTGGGGCTCCTCAGAATGCCCGTGTTGTTACACACAGTAGCGATACGGAGCTGAGCAGACATGGAGGCCCGATTAACGAGAGAGGCCCGCGCTGACACATCCAGGCCCAGCTAACGGAGACTCGCTGTGGATCTCAGGGCTCCTCTGGAGATATTGCCGTCACCAGTCGCTGTAAGGGGAAAACGGTTTCACCCGCTACGGAGGGAGAAATTACAGGGAGACCCATTTCGGGTTTCTGTTGATTCAACGCAGCCGCCATTTTGTTGACAGTTTTTTTTAATAACCTTACACGGCTTTGCATCTGCTGTTTTTTTTTCCCACTACTGGAATATAACCTACATTAAAAAAAAAAAAATTGCTATTCGGAGTCGAAGTGATTATAAGTGCGTATTTGAAACCGAATTTGGACATTTTTTCCCCCCTTGGTTGTAGCCTCAGTGTAGCTACTGCATCGTTAGCCGCCGTAGCTGAGATGTAGTAACACGAGTGACTACGAGAATGTGACGGAGATGCAAGATTATGGACATCACTTATCCACGAGTTGTGACATTTACTTTCGGTCGCCGCAAATGATCTTAACGCTGTAGGCGTTTGCTGCTCGTTTCTAGCATAACTAGAGCGTTGGTTGCTGTTGTTGCTGGGCGAAATTAGCTTAAATCGCTATTAAACTGGCTTCTGATTGATAGCTAGTTAGCAACTGCCAGTGCCATTGATGCATTAGGACTGACTATTATTGGACGAGCGTTAGCTGGCAGTTTGCTCCATAATAAACGAACACATTTGTTAATGTAGGAGTTATATTAATCGCAAATTGACCAATTCATCCCCGTGTATGTTTAATGTTCTGCCAGCTACAATCGGAAGTATTTAAACACGTTTTTGAGAGGATGCTTTACATGTTGGCACTCAAAATCCACCTTCGTAACTTTGTTTTGAACCGCTCCTGGCACAAAATCGCCGACTTTTGTGAATCCGCGGGTATTTCTTTGTGCCTTTTAATTTAATTTAATTTTAATCTTTCATAGCTGCAGGCGCTTTGCTTAGATTTGTATAAGCATCAATCTCAATTCCAGATCTGATTGTGTTTTTGGTTCTACTATTTCCAGCAGTTGGAAGCTAAATCGTCATAATAATAATAATAATAATAAAATGTGGCCACCACGTTGATGCGTACATGAGGACAGGACACAGAGCCAAATGATGTGAACGCCGTTTCTGGACAAATTTTCAAAGGTGAGTGTTTTCAAAGATGCGATCAGAGGAGAATAATGCTGCCTGCTCTTGTTTTTGTCTGTGTAACCGAGGCACAGTTTGCATCATGTTAATTTCTAAACACGATTACATCTATTCTAAGTCATTTCTCATCTTAATTCAATCAACATCTCATTTGTCTGGACATGGATTTCCTCAGAAATATTAGTATGACTGAAGGGCCAGTAGCTGCTGAAGAGCTAATCCCAGGAGGGTGTGTGTCGACTGTACAGGAAACTAAATGCAGATTATGTTATTTGCTGTTTGTTTTCACATGATGTACTTAATAAATCAGAACACACATAAAATACGCCCGTCGTTTCACCCAGCAAAGCATTGCTGCAGAACATGCCTGCATGCTTCAGCTCTGACTGACACCTGTCATCTCCGATGCCTTTTATTTATACCCTACTACAATGCAGCTTCGGGTTGAAAACATCACAGCTGCTTCTTTTGCTCTTAAGGGTCACACTCAGTTCTGGTTATATAGCCCTGCTCCATTGTTAGGCGATGCACAGCGAAGGTAGTACTAAAGGAATTTGGCTGGTTCCCTCCCTCTGTGCAGGGCTCAGTCTGTGCAAATACCGATGGAGTAAAAAGCCCTGGTGGAAATGACAGGGCAGCCGCCAGCCCCTCATGTGAATGATGTGGTGGAGGGTGGAGGTTGGTGAGTGGGTGGGTTGGATACTATTGCTCTGGCCACAGGGAAATCAGCAGTTATGAACAACGTGTGCAAAAGCGAGGAGAAAAGAAATGGGAGGGGGCGCGGGAAGTTGTTTACTACGCTCCTCCATGCTCTGTCGTCTTATTCGGTTGTCGGTCTGATATTTGTTATGAATCCCCTGTTATTTAGATTGTTTGTTCTCACTTTATGTACCGTTCTTTGCACTTTTAAGGCTCGGCTGTGAAAGACAAAGCAAACAGTTGACAAGCTGACTGATATCCCAAAAGCAGCGGTGTTGTCGTTGCACAGATCTCTAGAGTAACCGATAATGAAATGACTGTTTTGCAGTCTTGTGCAAAAGCTGAAGTACCTTCAGGCTCAACTTGAAAATGACAGACTTTAGGGGATGGGGATTACTGATCTGAGATTAGACCAAGGATCATTCTGGTGGCATTACTAACA
This sequence comes from Micropoecilia bifurca, assembly GCA_903067075.1. Lineage (NCBI taxonomy): Eukaryota > Metazoa > Chordata > Actinopteri > Cyprinodontiformes > Poeciliidae > Micropoecilia > Micropoecilia bifurca. Next base: position 6,412 of record CAEGAF010176290.1, on the reverse strand, counting down.
GCAAAAGTACCAATGACTGACTTGTCTTAGTCATTGAAAGATGAGAGAAGTGATCTGACTCGCTTGGGTTTGGGCGCCTGATTTTTGAGTTTGGTTCTAAAGTTGCCTTTTTACATATAGTGCCCTTAAATACTCGTACTCTTTGAACGTTTCCACTTTTTTTTTCCTGTTACAACCACAACTGTAATGTACTTTATGGGATAAACTGTGGTTTTTATTTACATGTTTATTTTTTTTAAACCAGCAGAAATCTGGAAGGCATGATGTTAATTTCTGTTCAACCTGCTTTACTCTAAAACCCCTGAGCAAATCCTGGAAAATCAAATGTTTTGAAACTGGTTAATAAAATCCATTTATGTGCAGTTTAATCTCAGTATAAATTCAGATGTTGTGTGAAAGCCTTACTAGTCAATAGTCGACAAGCAGCATCATAAATATAGAGGAACACACCAGAAATCTATGATAAGTTATAAAACTATCCTATTTCACGCTTCTCGTTCTCTGTGACAGAGACTTAGTTTTGTAAACCTACCAAGACACGGCCATCCACCTAAACTGACATGGAGAGCCATTTTATCCAGAGAAGCAGCCAAGAGACTCAAGGTGACTCTGGAGGAGCTGTGAAACTCCACAGCTCAGGCTGTAGAGTTTGTCAACAGGAAGAAAGTTTGTCATGCAAAGCTGGAATTTAAGGAAGAGAAGCAAGAGGAAAGTAATTACTGAAAAATGTTAATGAGGCTTAATTTATATCCAGTCCACTCTATTGCCTAATACTCCCATTCGAAGGGTGACACCAAACCCAAAGCACACAATGAAAACAGAGTGTCAGATCACAAACAGGGAATGACAAACAGTAATGTTTGGTTTTAAGGTAAGACCTGCTGGTTTTTAAAAAAATCTATCATTGTGATTAATCTCTCAGGGATGACAAACATACAAAAACTGTTTTGATTTCCTGGTGAAAAGTAACTTTTTTCCTCCTGAGTAGTTTTTGACTAACCAGCACACCATTGCCCCCTTTGAGGCTTTACTGTGTACCAGTTTCCTAATATTAGGACCAAATTAGGATGCATCCTTTGTAATTTTGTTGTATTTGCATCAAGGCTTGCTGTTATAAAATGACTAAACTTTTCTATTCTACTCTGTTATATTCTATTCAAGCTAGCTTAAAATGGTACATCATCTAATTCCAAGGTCCATTAAGTGTGTAGCAGAAAACTAATATTGTACAAAAGTCTGAACACCTCATTTTCTCCGTAAAAGTTGGCAGTGGCTGTATCTTTCTGTGGGAATTTTCTTCAGCAGCTTTCGGAAGAGTGGTCAAAGATTGCAGGAAGGTGGCTGAAGCGAAATACGGGGTGATGGACAAGGGGCCACTGAATGCAAATGTACACCACACTTTTCAGATTTTTATTTGTAAAATGAAAAAAAATTCCTTCAGTTCATAATTATGCATTACTTTGTGGCACCATAAAAAGGTGAAAGAAGTCCAGCCAGACTTTAAATGCAGTTTTCTCATCAGTGCAAATGTTTTAGTGTGCAAGAATGTGTAACGTATGTTTCCGTGTTTAAGGAGGATGCAGGAAACAGCGTCAGTCGAGTGGATGATTGGGAGGAAATGTGTTTTTGATTAACATTTCAAAACCATGTATAGTTTGTGTGCTGTGACTAGAGCTTTCCAAGTTTGCAAAATCGTACAAAGGGGGCTTTAAAAAGGAAAAAAAAAGAAAAGCACCACAAGGGTGAACAGATTGATTGAGTGTTGAAGAAGTAGGGAGGTGTGAGTTGACTGTGGTATGTGTAACAAGGGGGGAGTGTGAAGTTTTGAAGCAAAAAGCTGAAATTGGAGTAAACACTGAAAAGAAAGCAGCAGAAAAGTCTTCAGGCTTCATAGAATCCAAAAGTTGTGCTTCATTAGCTTTGTGGTTCAACTGAAAACATATCAACTTCTGCTTTTTTTCTTGAGTTGTAATCCAAAGCAAACATTGTTAAAGGCTAGACGTATGACCGATTCCTTGCCTTTTTTTTTTAACCCTCGTCTTGCCCTTGGTGATGCTTAACTGATGGGTCGTCTTATTTGACTTTCCTGAGGCTCCATTAAAGTGGCTCTTTTACTGCCTCGCTCTAATGTAGGGCGCAGGAAAACTGCTGGCACATCGATGCCTAATCGCTCACTCTCAGTTGCGGCTGTGAGAGGAGAGAGGCTGGGAAAGGCTGCCGGATCGTCTGTCTAGTCCCAGAGGACCCAATGTGCTGAGGTCACAGTTCTGAATTGCCTCCAAAGGACTTCACAAAGAGAAAGCACCTGCTTGGGGGCGAATCTGCCTAAATCACTCAGTGCCTGCAGGGAGCCGTAGACAACTTCATTGAATCGGGCTGCCCTCTGTGGAGGGCAATTAACAAGCATTCTGCTGTTTGTTGCTGGGCTAATGCGGTTCACCAAGTATGAGAGCTTGTAATTCTGCATCTTTTTGGTTTTTTGTTTTGTTTTTTTGCAACGTATGTCAAGATGTGACATACTGGAGACAGTTGGCTCTGGGCCTCTTGGGATTTGTATATCGCAGGTGGCAAATGGCAAAGGAGCTGGAGCCCGGATGTTGGATTTCTTATGTGGAAGAGCCGCGGCTGCGCAAGTGGGTCACACATTATTCTAGGCTGTGAACAGAGCACACCATAAAAAGCCACCTAGGCTGAATGAGGGGCACTGTCGAAGTAAAAAGATGATTAGAAATGGTTTTCTGCATCTGTTCTACGTTACTCACAAGGTGCGTTTTGGGTGTAGGTTGTAACTGCTGGTGCTGTGAGAACCAAGAGCTGCTGCTTTGGAAGCATTTTAAAACTAGAAGCCCCTTGTGTCCTGGTTATTTGTTAGATTTCATCAGCAATACTTGTTACAGCATTTCTAGAGTTCAAAAACGGTGAAATCAAACCAATATTGTGATGAATTGGTTGTTAAAATTTAGCAGTAGATTCACTGGAACATACAGACTCAGAAAAAAGGCCATCTTCTAAAAACAACAACTTACTCAACATATTCAAACAGCCATCGCTATCTACAATAACTCTTCAAAAAATGTTAATTAATAGGAGTTATAACAACCTTTAATTTCCCTTTCTTTATAAATAAAGCATTTTTGAATTGGAATTTAAAATTTAGATCAGTAATTAAGCAAAAACTGTCATTTTGGATTTAAGGTGAAACACTTTTTTCATTTTGGATTTAAGGTCGTTTTGGATTTAAGGTGAAACACTTTTTTCAGCTTCACCTTGTTCAATTTCACTGAAGGTTTATTTTATTATTTTAAAAAAATGAATATATTTATTTGTTTACTTGCATCTTTTAGTTTATTTTTACTATTGTATAAAAGCACTTAAATGGTTAAATAAAAATGTACAATGTGCCAACTTTTGTATCCGATTAATTGTTGGAATAGTCGATAAACTACTCAATTACTAATATAACCAATAATTGCTGCCATACAATGCATTTGGTTTTTCATAGCAGTTATTGTTTAAAAGCAAACAATAATCAACAGAAAGTCAAAGTTTACAAAATCACTTCAAACTCCTTGAAAAGGTGAAGCTATGCCAAACATTAGATTTATCTCAGGCAGGTTCTTGTATGTAAGGGGAGCTGGATCTTGCTATAGTTACACTCTATTGTTTTACATCAATTACTTCTGGTTATGTCGCCGTGGTGACACTCTGCAACAGAGCTGAAGAGTTTTCCTACCAGAGGTTTTTGGTTCAGTTTTAGTAAATTGAAGTCTGTTCACCTGAAAACTCTCTGATTCACTTGCGAGCAACGTCCGTTTGCTCACAAGTGAACCCTGGTGCAGTTTGCTTATCATAACTGCCAAGAAAACCAGAGAAAGGAAGTGATATCTTTTGGTTTAAACACATAAGTGTGATCTGAAATCTGTTAAAATCTTTCTCTGTAGCCGCAGTCTCTCTCCCTCTATGCCATCTTTTTGTTGCACGCCTCACCTGCTGCTCATACAGGGCAGCTTCTTGTGAGAGAGCCAGCAGCTGCATGACCTTCTCAAGGTGGTTTGACCCACTTTCAAAAGTGCAGTGTTGGCATTGTCTTTCCAATCGAACTGAGAGCAGTTTATGCAGTTTGCCTTTTGGCTTTAAGACCTTCTTACAGTTGTTCTGTTGTTGTTGTGTTGGATTCATTCTTGACCTCTTTTTCCTATTTTACCTGTCTCTGTTTATACAGTTGAAGGTCGGAGAAAGAGGGCTGGACTGCCAAGAAGGAAGAGAAGCCACTTCAAAAGAAGGAGACCTTCCCCCCTTACTGTTATCCCATCCCCTATCCCCCCCCCTTCATTCCTATCCCATTCCCATCCAAGAAATCTACCTGACATACCCAACAATCATCCACACCCCCTAAAGTTCTGATGGATCAGAAGGTTCAGGGGCAAACTGCAACACCACCCCCACTTCTCTCGGCTGCTGTCTCAGCGGAGCGAGAGAAGGAGGGAGGAGGTGGGAAAAAAGAAGAAGAGAATGAAAAGAAGCAAGAGAGGGAGAAGGAGGGAACTGCCGCCGGTCCTCCTGGCGCAGGTGGACCCGGAGACCCCGGAGGGGACCAGTCCCATTTCTCCATCACGGAGAGCAGCCTGTCCGAGGGAAACGTCAAGCTTAAGATCGGCCTGCAGGCAAAACGCATGAAGAAGCCCCCGAAGAGCCTGGAGAACTACGTGTGCCGACCCGCCTTCAGGGCCACCGTGAGGCACACGAGTCGTGGAGGAAGCAGCGCCCGTGGAAACCGGGCGGTGGCCGCCGGCGATGGCGCTAGCGGTCGGAGCCAAAGCCCTTCAAAGAGCCATGGGAAGGAGAGAGAAAAGAGTCCGAGTTTGAAAAAAGCACCAGCTACATCGTCTTCACTAGCCCCCTCTGGTAAAGCTATTACTCCGTCTTCTCCTGCTGCTCCGCCTGGCATCACAAAGACTCCATCGCCCTCCCAAGTAAACGGTGGGAGTGCAGCAACTAAAAAGGTACGAGCAGACAAGCTTCAAACTTTGTGTTTTAAGTTCAAATACACACAGTTTGATCTAAATTGTTGTGTGAAAGTTGTATTAAAGTGAATTGCTTCAATGCTTTGTATGTGTTTGAAAACACAGTAGCTTCACAATGTAGTAAAATAACACAATATTTAATCAATACTATATTTACTCACCCTGCATGTTCTGGTCTTCAGTCTCTTATATTCTTGTTCAAGATAAATGTTTGTGGACAGAGCTTACAGGAAAAGTTGTAGTCCTTTATAAACTTGAACATCATAATTTTTAGTGATTAGTGTTTCAGCTGCTCTCAACTTGCTAGGCACATAAGGATGCAGCAGCCTCTAAACTCCTTATTTTAACCTGAACCTCATTGTAAAGGCTAAGTACAGTTATATTTTTAGGAAAAATACAGATTAGCTGGATCATCAAAATAATTTACACACGCTAATAATAATTTTTCAATCTTTACGCATTAAAATAGAATGTAATAAAAATACAAAAACATTTTTGCAGCTGCCCGCCTCACTAGAAGAGCCTCTGACAGAATCACAGACAGGAAACCAATACCAAGTATCATGAGTTCATTTCAGTCAGGGAATTGGTCACGGATCATTTTAATCAGGACATTTCTACTAAATTGTGCTCAAAGTTGTGATTATTTATCTTCCGTGAAATATTTTTTTTTCGGAGCGGCGGAAAGACGAAGCTGACTTGGTAATTACTGTGTTATTGCACAAACAAAGAGAAGGGCCTAAATTGCTCTTTAGATTTCATTGTGTTCGCAGTTGCTCTCCCTCTATTCATCGTGTCACTCCTTCAATCTTCGTCCGTCTGTTCCAACTCGTCTTTCCCTTCCACTGCCGCTGCTTTCCAACCCCCCAATTCCCACATGACCCCTCTCAATACCTCTGCCTTACTGTCCCCAATCTGACCTCACTCTGTAGCTCCTCCCTGCTTTCCCTGGCCAAACGTGCAGCAGAAGTGGCTTGAAAATTTGGTCACTGAAAATGAAATTCATGAACTAATTTGCCTTTTGAAGCAGGGCGATATGACTTAAAAATATATACATTCTCCTTTTACCAATTTAGACTTCCAATGTTAGTCAGTTTGTTCCTCAGTTTTTTTTTCCTTAAAACATTTTAAAATGGCTTTTTTTAATAATTCCTTCTGTGAGTTGACCTGAATTCAAAGCTGAAATGAATAGATCAGTGGTTCTTAACCTGGGTTCGGTGGAACCCCAGGGGTTCGGTGAGTCGGTCTCAGGGGTTCGGCGGAGCCTCTGCCGCGGAGGTAAAGACACACTTGTGTAAAGTCGTGATGACGCCCCGCTTTGCCATCACTTGCTGCAGAGGATCATGTTACATTGCTTAGCCAATCAGAGGATCACGTTACATTGCTTA
>CAEGAF010176277.1:0-13235 GCA_903067075.1 Micropoecilia bifurca | reverse complement strand
TATATATATATTTATTTTTTATTGAATCAATTTTTATCTTTATTTCTTTATTTCTTGGCAAGTGAATTTCAGTGGGCAGAAGATAGACTCAGTGAGGAGTAGCTGGTGTTCAGGGAAGCGTGTCTCTCTTTTACCTCCTTCCACATCACAAGCTTGAGCTGTATGATTGGATTCTGGGTGTCGAGGCGTTTGGTCTGAACAACGCTTCAGCTGTCAGCCGGGCGCTGGATCTCTGCTGTACCACGGGAAATGATCGGGAAGCAGCAAACTTCTGTCTTGGAACTTCCAGTCTTATCTTGAAAACAGATAAGGAACACAATTTTTTTTCTCTAGATCTCATAATGAAACAAACTTTCAAAAATGTCCCACTTGTCAAATTAAAAAGACATTAAGAATTGATTCTCCAAGTATTTATGTTAATCTTACAATGTGTGCATAAAAAAGTAACTAAGGGAGAACAGCTGCTGAAACTGGAGAAACAATTAAGAATAAAATGTTGCTGTAAATGTAGGGAAAAAAAACGTATTTTCTCTAATTTTCTCTTTCTCATTTAGTTTTTACCTGGTGGCTTGTAGTAATATAAATATAAAATAATAATAGCCAATACTTAAATTAATTCACCTGATTTAACCAATTTAAATCATTGTGGTTTAAAATGATTACACCTTATAAATTTTGTTTATCCACTATATTTATTTCCATTTTTATTTTAGTGGTGTAAATGTATTGGTATTTATTTAAAGTCTTATTGGGCTGTTGTCTCTCTGTCTGCTGGTGATGCTGTGTGTGAACAGCCTGGTCTCACTGTTCCAATCAGTTATCTGCATTCTACCACTTCTAATTTCCTATTTCAGACCATTGTGCTTAATCGCAGCCAAATTACTATTGATGTACGATATATCAGCATAAACATCAGTCTGTTGATTTGACTGTCATTTGTTTACATATCCGTGTCGCTCCAGTGAGTGAAATTGAGTCTATAATAATAACTGATGGTGGTTTTTGTTTGTGACAGTAATTGTGGATGTTTAGCTGAAGCGGAATTTTATGGGGTTGTTTTTTTTACAGTTTGAAAAGGGTAGAGAAATATATGTAATATAGATGAATATTGGTAGCACCCATAAGAGCAAAATTAAAATCTGATATCACTATCAGTTATACAGATATCTGATATTGAATATTGCTTTTTAAATTATGATTTGAGACCCTTGATGCCACAGAGATGCTTTAATTGGCCAAGTTTGTGTGAGGGGCAGGAATCCTCTAAACAGACAGAGATTTAAATACGTCAACTTTCATACAAATTGTATAGATTTTATGACTTCTGGATACATAGTTTTTTTTTGTTCTTTGTTTTGACACTCACTTGAACAAAGGCGATCACAGTTTCATGATCTTTTCCTTGGAAGATGCCTCGTCTCGCTGCCCCCTGACCTCAGTCGGTGCCCCGGTTGAAGTGCTCCAGCACGGTGGCGTTGGTTCGCTCAAACAGCCACTGCTGGCTCAGAGAGGTGGGGTCACACGTGTTCATGAACACTCGGCGCTCACTGGTACTGCTGTCGATGCAGCTGTTACTAACGGGATGGTAGAGGCTCTTATCCTGGAGAACAGGAAACAACCACAGATCTTAAAATACTTTGTTCCTTCTTCTTAAACTACAGCCAGTAGGAATGTATGTTTAAGCAGTTAAATCTAGCATCAAAGCCGATACTCAATTATCTGGATTCAATTTTGGTTCTTTATAGAAAATCAAGAGCAGTTTTGAAGCTCTGCACCTTTCTGTAGCGCCAAAGCTGATTCCCCTTCATGCCATGACAGTCGTACAGAGTAACAGGGCTGTTGTGTGAGACGGCATCAAAGCAGACCTTCCTCGTGTGATTGGGTTCACCCACCCGGATGTCTTCCCTCCAACCAAACGTCAACACCTGTGCAAAACAAAAACACTGAAGCCATTGAGCATTTGCTCACTGAATAAGTGAGTAAATGATTATTCAGTGATAATAAGCACTTATTAACACTGAATAAATGGTAATACAAACAACTTTACAAACAACATTTTCTCTAAGTTGTTTGTAGGAAAAAAAAATTCTAAATATGACCACCAACATAAAGTACATTGGATTTATAAATAGCAATGCATATCGACAGCATCAGTTCAAGCAATAAGCCCTAAACTTTTCACACACATAGCCGACATCAGCAGTACCTTGTCTGTGGGTGGTGCTCCAAATTTTGCTGTTCACCAAATGACCCCTGTACTTAATGCGATAAACAGCAATGTTGTACTGAAACCATTTTCAAGTAATATCTTGATAATGGTGAAATAATGCAAGCTAGTCCTCTAAAAGACCACAAAACTTACATTTTATTAATTATATTAAGTGACACTGACAGGTCACTTAGAGATTCTTTCTTGGATTTGCATAAGCTGACAGTTTTAAGTCAATCAACTTTAAATTTAAAAGCTAACAACACACATTATATCCAATATGGTGTAAATGTTTGGTTAAATAATGGACAGCTACCTGTCCATGGCTCCAGCTGATGTCCCCTCGACTTTTCACACAGGTCTCCAGGCGGATGGGACTCCCAGAGACAAAGTGTTTGATCTCCATACACATCCCACTTCCCACGTTTCTTATCTAAACACAAACAAATAGACAAATAGAGAATTTGATTTGCACTAAATGACAGTCTTTTTACTTACTTGTCTGACCTTTCTAGAAATTCAAAAAATGTGGAATAAACCCTCCTTCTGCTGTTTTGAAGTTTAGTTTTAATTCATTTCACATGTGAGGGGTCTGGGTTCCTTTTGGATCCTGACTGTGCAGCTCAGAGTCCCTGATGGGAGCCACAGCTTGTGGGTGAGAGGTCAGAAATTCATGTTATTGCAAACAAATGTCATCACTATATTGCCAATGTAATTAAAAGCTTTAATTTGACTAACACTCAATCTAAACAGCAGTAGGTGTTTCTTGTGGAGCAGTTAAAGCTGTGGCTGCCTTATTATGCAGGAAAATGATTGAAGAAGGAGATTAAACACAGAACATGGTCAGCAGTGATCCCCCTCCAGGCTTTGGGGTTTACACTTCTCTGAGCTTCTGGGATTCAATGGATAAATTTTATCACAATAATTTATGTTGGGTAGTTAGCTATGTACATGTTTAAATATCAGGTTTGCTTTGTTAATATTTTAAAGAACCCTTTAAACCACTGTTTGAAGGAAATTAAAAACATAAATCATATTTCTCCCTTTAGTGCTTCCCTTCATTGACTTTTGGTTAAATACAGAAAAGAAGTTCAAATTCTTCTTCACATTCATAAAGTGTTTGATAATAATCAAACCCCTTCAGCATGCTGTGTAATGATGTGCTGTTGTGTGCATCTGATGTTAGCCTGTTTGTTGGCTTCAGCCCCACAGAGCAGCCCTCCTCCGTTACTCTGGTACTCAACTCCTTCAGACTAGCCAGCAAGAATTAGCAAACACCTGATGGAACTTCACATTAGCTACGTCTCAGTGCAACACTGGCAAAAATGTTGTTAAAGGGTTAATAAGAGGAGGGATGTTGTGATGACTTCCTGAAGGTGGAGTTTCAGAAAGAACAGAAGTTTTTAAAGAAACAGAGACCCAATTTCAAGGCGTTAAATTACAAAGTAAAATTTCTTTTAAGTCATATTTGATAGATATAATAAATGAAGGCAAAGTAGCTACTTGATTTTTCTATGAAATGACATTATGTGTTTGGAAAATAAATAACACTGCCCATTTAATCATCAAGTTACACTTCCCATTAAAAGTTGCTCTTCTGGTTTTTCTTAATTCATCTTTCTTGAAATTTTAAGCAAAGTTAAAATCGATGTGAAATATAAATATTTCCATAAATGTTAGTACAATTATTTAATGCCTTTATCATGGTATTAAGTCATTATGGACTCTCATTATGGATGCAGTGATGCAACTTTAACATTTTTGCCTTTACCTCCCCCCATGCAGCGGCGGGGGGCTCCACCGGAGGGTAATGTCTCGGCAGGTCCCAGGCCACTTCGCTCATGAACCACCTGAAGTTTTTGCAGCCCAATCGACTCCGCAGCTCCTTCTGTGCTGTCATGTCTCCAGCCGACAGGTGTCGGTACTCGGGCCGATGCTGGTAGACGTACTCGGCGTACTCGTCCATCCACACCTCCGCCACCCGCTTGAGGTTCTGCAATCCATCAAATTGCTCCATGTTAACACAATATTAACGTCATATTATCATACAAACACAACAATTTGTTGATTTTTTAAAATCCTATCAGCATGTTTTGCTTTATAGAATCTTATGATACTGAAAGCAGTCAGCATTGAACCAAAGTGAGCCTTTAAAAAGGAGAAAATCACTTAAAGCTGTGAGAAACAACAAGACAAGGCCAAAGTTTTCTGCATTACAAATAGTGACCTCACAATTTCATGTTAAAAAGGCCGACTGTTGGTTGGAATAAAACAACAGAGCTGAACCTTCAGCTGCATTTAGTCTGAGAGGCGAAGGGCATACATAATGAATGGTGCTCGGCTGAATATCAGATGATTTAGCTCTTTAGGAGAATTATCCATTCTGTGGTGGTGCTTTAAAAACAAAGGAACTGAAGCACATTCTTCATCGCTGCACCTGCGTAGGCCCAGAGAGAAGATCTCACTAATGAAAGACCACCAGGAGAGAGAGAGAGAGAAGAATGCAAACCGCAATGTATTCTTTACCTAACTCCTCTGCAAACGATCACACTTTCCTACATCTTTTTCCTGTTGCAAAGTATTTACAGCCTGTTTTAAATCTGTTTACTTAATTGCAGGCAAAAGCACAAAAGTTTGTTCAGTTTGGTTCATGGATTCATTTATCTCAGAAACTCAGATGTTGTTTGATTATTTATGTAAAATCAACTTTTTTATTTGAAGCTTTTGCACCTAGAACACAAAATCTCTCAGGTAATATTCACATTTCCAAGCTCAACAGATACATATGCTGATCTGTAGCTGTATTGTAAACATAACGTGTGTAAAAACAACTTTTGAACTTGGTTTTATTTTTGCTGTGGATGAATCTTATTTCCCGTACATGTTTCTTTGGAAAGTTTTGATCTGCTGAAACAAATTTTGACTCCCATTAAAGAAAAAATAATGGAAGATTATTATGAGAACAACAATAAAATATATCCTGTATAATATATATATTCACCTTCCTAAAATAATGTCTTTTTTGCCAAAAGTAACTTGTTTTACTTAAATGATGACATTTTATGCAGTTTCTATCATCTTATATCCCCACTTAGTACAGTTAATCTCTGCCCTAAGACCTAATATCGATAAAACAAACATTTTATCATAAAATGTTCTGCACTACCTTTGCCAAGCTGATCCCACCGGGAATCTTATAGGGGACATATTTCCGGTAGATGTGCCCCACCCTGGAGCAAGGGATGTCCTCCATCCGGCCACCACACATCCACACCTACAAAAACACACACATGGGTGTGTTGACTGAAAAAAGCTAAAATAAGGTGTGAAATTGATGCTAAGGTTTTATCTGACTGGCTTGAAAATCTCTGATGATGAGACACAACTTCAAGGCAACAAAAGAAGGCAGGTAGTTAATAAAACACGAGGCAAAGCTGCAGAATCTGTTAGAAATAAAATTCCTGAAATATCTTTCAAATTCTTCAACAAAGGTTTAAATTCCTTTTCAATCACAATAATGCAAAAACAATTCACCCTTTTAGAAATTGTTCTTGTTTTGTTTTTTTTTGTGACTCATTATGTGACATAGCAGACACTGAATTACGCTTTCTGACTTTAATCCTCCTTCAACGTAAAGAAAAGTCATTCTTCTCCCGCTTGGTTCCTGATGCTGCAAATAAACCAGGAGAAACAAAAAGGACGAGAAAGAAAAGGCGACTTAACCAAAGCAGGCAAACTGGAAAAAGAGGCTTTGTCTTTCACAACAAAAGCAAAATGCAAGACAGAGAAAGAGAAGCTGTAGGGCAAAGAGAACATGGAGAGAGAAAGAGAGGTAGGAGGGAAGAAAGGAAGGAAGGAAGGAAAGAAGGAAAGATATAAGGAAGAAAAGGAGAAAGGAAGGAAGGAAGGAAGGAAGGAGAGTATTGTGGATTAGATTCCATACTTTTCAATCCTTTTCCAGATTGAATAAAAACCCTGAACTCTGAGGAGGTTTGAGATTCAAATAAAATAGATCTTGAAATTTGAGCTTTTACATAATTGCTGAGGTCATCTGGTTGTTAAATTGAGCTTTCTGAAGCTTTTCTTCTCATTCAGTAAATAAACACATTTTTTCTCTTCAATGTTAGTTTAATAAATCGTGTCTGAAGAGCAGCTCTGTGTGTGTAGGTGTGTGTGTTTGTGTGAAATGTGTGAATTGTGTAAATGTCTTATCCCTCCACTAAGTCTGTAAGATGTTCAGACATTAGCTCGCTGTGTGAGCTGGAGACATTCAGCGCTCCCACACCAGTGTTTCCAGTATGGAACTACAGATTAACCAACTAAACGATTGTGTTCCACACACAAGCTGGGCTGGTTTGTCGGTGGGAGCAGCAGTTTGCTTGTTGGGATTAGTATGAGAGCCTGTTAATCTCCTCACCTCAGGAGACTGGCTGTCTGTGGCGTATCAGCTAATGGGGATCTTAATAAAGACGAAACCAAATTGAATATCTGAGCACATAAAGTAGACCTAGGAGGCACAGCAAGGCATGTGCTGATAGAATAATTTCTTACCATGATAATCCTGGCTGAAATAATAACCTTGGTGTGGGATATTATCTCACTAATTACTTAAATAAGATGAAAAGCTTCAGATGAGAGTTAAAAACATCAGAGCCTTTCTGGCTGTGCCCATCGCTGGGTCAGGAGGAGGTTTGTCATTCATTTCACACTCAAAGCTACAAATAGAAGGAATTTTCACTTCTTACAGAGCGCTTAGCTCCAAGGCAGACTTATTTAGATTATGTGTGTAATACAGATATTTCCCATCTAATTTTAACTGATAATCAATGCCAGTACAGACATTTAATTATGAAACCACTGCTAGAGCAATGTGCCATTTCAAGTTTTATGCTATTTCACCAAAATTAAGAGACATTTAAGGGTGTGTGTGGAGGGAGAGGGGGCAATTACATTTAAAACACAAGTTAATATTTTTGCTTATTCAACATTTTTAGGAAAAATTGTGCCCATCATCTGATTTTAACCGTTGAATAAGTCCTTGTAATTGGACGCAGCAAGGAAAAAGATTAACCTTATCTACATTCTCTTGGTGAATAATAAAAAAATGGCAGACAATCACTAACAGTCAGTTTGACAATAAGTCAAATGAGTGGCTTCCAAACCATTCAGTTTATGACCCAAAGAGACTGAAATCGATTTGATCCTTTTCCCTTAATACTTACTCAGAACTGTTTTACGCTGTAAAAATAGAAAATCCCACAAAGTATTTTCTGTCTAGTTTATAGTGGAAACATCTTAGTACACTTGAAATAAGACAAACCTGACTCACAAGTAACCTTTCAGCAGGATATACTTGGTCGATACTTTTATAGCATTGATGAAAAAGTATTTGTTCCACAGAGAGATTATTTCACTTATATAATGGAAAATATGTATTTTTATATCTGGAACATTCTGTTACTCCAGCTAGTACTTTTTAAAATATTAATATTAAGGAATTATTTATTTAAAACAAGGTACTATCTTGCTGAAATGTTATTTGTAAGCTAGTTTTGTCTTATTTCAGATGTGCATGGATATTTACAGTAAAAACTTGACAAAAAATAGTTGTCTAGATTTTGTGTGTTTGCAGTGTTGGCTTATTTTAGTTGACCTAAAACCAGTAAGATTTTGTCAGATTTATCTGACAGCAAAAGAGCTTACTCTAGGAATTTTTTTTCAAACATATGTAAATATTCAGTTGCACACATTTATCCTTTTCACCTTGAAGGAGATCTCATACTGCTCTCCTCCCCAGATCTCCAGCCCGGTGTCGTATCCTCCCAGTTCCCAGAACCACTTCCTGTCCACAGCGAACAGTCCGCCTGCCATCACTGGAGACCTGGAAGATGAAGTAAAGCAGGAACAGTTACACATCGCTTTGACAACGGGAGGTGTTGCTGGACTATGAAAAGTATATTTTCTGAGTCTTGGATAAGAACTGCTGCATATGAGCCTGTTGAGTTTATACTGTACATCATTTTGTGTTGTGTGCATTTTAAATACAGATCTAATTTCTTTTTTGGTTGAATGAAAACAACATTACTAAATCGGCAAAGGGTGGAACTAATTTGAGGCTTAACTGTATTGACCCACTTGCTATATGAAATATGTTTTAAGTATATAACAGATTCTTGTTTTGCTTACAGAAAAACAAGATTCCAATATCTAAATATTCCTTTAGCATCTTTCCAATATCAACAAGATGGCTGTTCAAGCAATTAGAGAATATTCAGTGCCAAAATTAGGCTTTAATAAGTTGTAACTAAGTTAACTATAAATTACTATACTACTTGGAGGGTCTCCTTTATTTGGTTTGCTTAAACCTGGAGACGGTTCTAAGGAGATTGTGCATTTATAGTGACATTACTTCCAAGCACATAACGATGTACGGAGAGCATCACTCAAACAACTATAGACTCTCTGAGCTGCGAAGTGGAGGGTTGTTAGCCGTTACTGAACCTGACTGTTGCTGCTGCACACCTAAGGCAAAGAATTAGGGCAGCAAGTGGACACACAAACACTTGTTTGTGTCAGCCTTCAATGAAATCTCCTTCTGGCAAACGCATTACTTAAACAAGCTGATCTGTCTTGTCTACTCATCAACAAATGTATTATCCAGTGCAAGAAATACACTAAGCTGCGCATAAATGTGCTCAACGTTGCTATAGCTACTGGCCTTTGATTAAGTAGAAGATCGGAGGCAACATCCCTAAAGGTGGTCTTTTCTTGCCAAATTTGTCCCTGAGGAGGATCAATTAAAGGCAAATGGGGCAGATTTTGTACAGTCAGCCAAGGGAAAACCTCTGGGGCTTTCTTCACACCACAGGACCACTAAGAAGAAAAGATCCCCACTGTGAAAAATCGACAGGTCTTTGCAGTTTTTACAAGACATGAACACAATCAAAGCGACACAGCAGATACTGAAGATAGTCATGGGCGTCTTTTGAACAGAGTCAGTACAATGTTACATTTTTAACTTCTTGTTTTAGTAAGAAGAGCTAAGGAGATAAAAACCTTTAATCCACAATACAAATAGTCATAGCATGATAACTTCTGGCTGATGACATATTGTATTGGTAGCAAGAACCTTACCAGATTTTGGGTAGGATGTTTATACAATTAACATGCAGCCCAAACAATATTTATCAAACAACAAATTACTATTAAAAATGATGAAGGAAAATGCAAAAAACTTGTGTGAAAAGAATCTGAATAAACCACATAAATCAACAGTTTTTGAAAATATTTTTAGCAGTAATACTTCTTAGTTGTTTTCTATATTACTTTTCTTAAATTATAGTTGAGCAGTTTTTACTCTTCTTTCCAAGATTGCTTCATTGTTTCTATGTACTCCTATGTATTTGGTAATTTTGTCTTTTCATTATATTCTGATATTCAAAACATTAAAATTTAAACTGTATTTTATTTTTGTAATGTCCACAGTGAAGCATTGCTCTCAATCTAAGCAGATGAGGCAAAGTTCATTGTTTCATTCTGAATTTGCTCTTTTAAGTTAATTTCTGTCAAGTCATCAGGATCATTTCTTGTTTTCATCTTTCAAAAATGTTTCCTTCTGTAAAAATATGCGCCGTTAAAGAAAATTACATTTGTTCAGTTGAATCACCTTTTTAAATTCAACTTAAAATGTCCAATGAAACTGTACAGTGAAATCTATCAAACTAAGTATTTTTTGGTATAAGGTCAATCAAATGGAGACATTACTCCAGTGTTTATGGTACAACGCCACTACATTTCTGGAGATTCCTGTTACTCACTCAAAAGGCTCAGTGCAGTCATCCCTCTTCGTCTCCGGAGGAATGGGGATCCGTTTGTAGTACATTTCCCAATCAAAGGCCCCCCGCATGGCGTCCCCCGCCTGTGTGTCGTACCCAAAGTGGTCGTGGTCGATGACGTCTATCATGGGACACACAATGGTCTTCCGGTTCTGGGCAATCCGGTCTAAAAAGAACAGAGGGACACATTTGATTGTATCTTAAAAATTACAGCAGGAGAATATTCTGAATATGTTTTCAAGTCAATTGACAGGAACTGGATTTTTTTTAAAGAAGGACATTCAGAGTGTTTTCTGTGAGGTTTACTTTCTCCCTTCTTAGCTGAGTAAGAAGTCTCTTTCAGTTAACACACTTTGGTTTCAACTGGTTACATTTACTCTCTTACCCTTATTTGAGTAACTTTTGGGGGAAAAAACATTAATACTTGTAGTTATATTTTTACGATGCGATGCTTTCTACTTTTACGAAAGTAATTTTAGATTTAAATATCACTTGAGTGAAGTGTTTGGATTCTCTACCCACTGTGACTCACATCCCTGACTGAACAGGCTTGTAGTTCAGTAGTCACTTGCAGTTTGATTAGGATGTTTTTTTTTCTTCTTTTGCTTGATTTTACTATTTTGTAATTATGCTTTAAGAGTCATTTACATTGTGGTCCTTAAAATACCAAAATTTCCACATAACTTTATATTTTCGTCTGTCTGATTATGTCATTTCGAAATATTAAATGACTGATGTTTTGATCCAATACTGAGCACTTGAGTAACCTGTTTACCAGATAGTTTCTAGAATACTATAGCTACATTACCCCAATCCAAGTGACAGACTTTCATCTGATCCCAACTTGATTTGGACAGAGTTCGATGGGGCAGTAACCTGGGTTAAACGTTTTGCTGTGAAATGAGTTGGAGTCGTGCTGAGCTGAATACTCTGCCTTAATGGCAAAAAGGGTCATTGAGAAAGTGAGAATGTGTTTGTGAGCAAATCCATGAGGCAGGGGAAGAGCCACTCAGCCTCTCAGTGGGGGTTATGTGCCTGTAAACGTCTCTGTCATTTAGTGTCCCACTTGATTGGTTCAACTTTCAAGAAAGGAGTTTCAAAGCATGATCAACACCAGGAGTGATGAGGTTTTAGAAAAATCACAACATTTTATAATTCTATGTAAGTTTTTTATTACCTGACATAATTTCTGACATGTCAAATTGGTTTCCTGACTTGAGAAATGAAAGTGCATTTCTGTTGGAATTGAAAAAATCAGCGTAGTGGCCTGGCAGAATTAGGCACAATACAAAACTATGTGGAAATCAGTAATTTCAGAGGATTAGGCCAACCTTTTACATTTGCTTTAAATCAATCTATAACCACCTATGAAAGGTTAATATGTAGAATTTTCTAAAGCTAGTGTTCTTTACAACAACAACAAAGAAGCCAGTAATATACTTCGCAATTAAAAGTACCAAAATTTATGAATTTATTTTGCTGTAAATTTGGGTATATATAGCATATTGTTACTTTTTATAAAACAGTCTTGTCAAAATTTGTTTGCTTTATTATGTTTTGCCTGCGTTCTACTCAGCAGTATCGACAGGCAATACAATACAAAGTTAAAGTACCAATGTCTAACACTGTAGAAACACAAGAAAGAGATTATAAACTTTTGTGATTTATGGCCTCATTTCTTCTTAGATTTTAAAAAGTAAACATTGCTGTAAATGTCATCAAATGTCAAATGTTAGGCAATAAACATATCATGTTTACTTACATAATTTTTTTTGGAAATGATTAAATATGTATTGTTTGCATACAAAAAATGTGATACTTAAAAGCCTAAATATGTATAGGTTTAGGGACAAAATATATCAGAAAAGGACATCAGAAAAAAAATAACATTCTAGAAAACTGTTCTAGACACGTTTAAAATGAAATGCTCCCTACCTGTAAGATAATGAATGAAACAGAAGTTTTTGAGAGGAGGGGAAAAAGCCCCCCACTGATATCTAAAGAAACAAACTTACAAGTAGTTTAAGTGAGTCACTTTGAAAAATGTGCATGGTTGGAAGATTCCCAAACACATTTGAGACAATGAGATAAAATAGATATTTGTGGTTATGCCTTGCAGTTACAAGCTGCAAGGTGGATATAATATTGCTAATAATCATGCCAAAACTGCCATGGTTATATTATTTGAAGAAAATAAAAAGGGGATGCTAAATTCACACTTTGCAATTTTTCTTTTTACTTCCGCTGTCTACTGCTTCAAAAAAAGCTCAGGTGCTTAAGAAAGAACAACAGCTTTTGTCACCAAGTTCATGATTTTTGGTGTCTGGAAAATGAGCCCTTTCAAAAACATCTTGCATGTTAAGTCAACTGAGCTGCAGTATATCTGACCAGCTGGTTTCACCACTGTGCAATGGCTGCTGGAAAAGTTCAGTTTTTTGTTGTTGGCTTAAAATCGAGAAACCACTTGGCAGCGCTAAGCAGACTAAACAGTTTAAAATGAATTTGTTAAAAAAAAAATGTCTGAACATGCTGTATAGCCCATTGACCTATTCAAACCTGTTCAATGAAGCATAATAGATCAGCTTTAAATTAAAATGTACATCCTTGTGCGATATAAGTGGCAGACATTTTCGGTACTTTTGAATTCCTTTGTGTGTTCCTCACCCAGCAGAGGTGGCAGCCAGTTGACGTTAGCCTCACAGTGAGAGTCCAGGAAGGTGATGACCTCTCCTTTAGCAGCAGCGGCTCCCAGCAGCCGAGTCCTGATCAGACCCTCCCTCTTCTTCGTCCTCAGGATGCGAACCTTGGGTATTCTTGTCATGTAATCTTCTAGGGCCACCTTCAGGTGCTCTGCACAGAAGAAAAGGGAATGATGGGGATGGGGTCAAATTTTTTTTCCATTTTTCTGGCTACAGTAATTGCTTTAAAAATCTTGTACGTTATACACCTATTATTTGCTTTCAGTTCGACTTTCTTCCTCACTAAAGAAAGTCGAGCCAGACCAACCCCCTTATTACTACAGATGAAGCCCCAACGTCTCTGTCAATCTGAACTGCATATATTAACCAGGTTAAACTGCTTGTAACTAATATCCATCCATCCATCCATTTTCTCCCGCTTATCCGGAGTCGGGTCGCGGGGGCAGCAGCTTCAGAAGGGAGGCCCAGACTTCCCTCTCCCCAGCCACTTCT
>CAEGAF010176267.1:0-17425 GCA_903067075.1 Micropoecilia bifurca | reverse complement strand
TTCCTGGCATGCAAAACAATCATCTCCATAACTACTCGCCACATGGGTCTATAATTTGGAATAACAGATTCATTCTGAATCGCCACAAATCCTTATTTTACAAAGATTGGATGGAAAATAATATCTGGTGTATTATACACTTATGTTGTAACTTCATATTTTGTTTGGCAAAATTTTTTATTCATAAACAAAGAATACTGAGATCATCTCCACTTTTAAACTTTTTTTATCTGAATTCCAGTTATATTTGAAATCTCTGAAATTTATTGAATCATTTGAAAACCTGAGTGAATTATTAATTAAATTGCCCACCAATCTATGTCAATCCTAACATATAAATCCCCTTGTTGCTATTTCTTATTGTTTAATTATTTTCATTATTATTATTTTCATTATTTCTGTTATTATCATAATGATATGTTATCATTTTTCTCCTTAGCAGATGGGATCTGTATTCCACTTTGAAATCTGTCTCTATTACGCCTCCAGAGTTGCACTGTTGTATTTGCCTTTCTTGTTTGTACTTACCTTGTTTAAATAAAGTTTTATTTTAAAAAAAACAATCATCTCGCGAGCCCTCGTGTGATTTCCCATAATCTCGCGTGATTTCCCATGATCTCGCGTGATTTCCCATGATCTCGCGTGATCTGCCGTGATCTCGCTCGTTGCCTCCAGCAAAAGATCAGTCTGACTAGAATGAATCATGATATCTCAACATGATTCAATTTCATAAACGTTAAGTTGTTGAATTTCTTGTTTATTCAACATGATTTTATTATGTTTTTGTTTAAAACATGAAATTATTGTGTTAAAAGTAGATGATATTCTTTTGTTAATGTAATAACCCCCTAAGTTCAATTTTTTGAGTGTAGATCTTAACTGCTTTCCACACTCTGCCTTGTTGTACTGCGTTAAAACAAGATAAATAAAATAATGGAAAGATCAGCTTTCCTTACAAATATGCGAGTGTTCACCATTCACTAAATGTGAAATCATAACTTACTGAATTTCTCTTCGTCGTTCCATAAGAGCTGCTCGGCATCGTGGTCTGAGGTCTGGCTGTTCAGGCTCGGCCATTTTCGGGTCTGAAAAAAATCAAAGAAGATGTGAGTATTTTTAAGAGTTCAGAACATCACATGTAATAGATTACAATACAAAATCTCACCCTACACTTGTTCGGCATTAAGAAAACGACAGACCGCTTTCTGTAAGAAACAAACACAGCAACTCGCCTCGCTGCACGTGCTGCTATTTATAACAGCTTTGTTACCTTAAGTTCGCTCTTGTTGGACCGTCGCGGTGTCATCTGTTGTTTTCCGCCGGAACATTGCTTAATATCAAGACGATACTGAAAAGGTAACTCCGTGAAAAAGGACTTTTTCCACCATTTCACACAACCCACTGACATTTTCGTTCATGTTGGGTTCCGCAGTAGCACCAGTTAGCGTGGGAGCAAATCATCCTCTGGAGTTTAATGGCGGCTGCTTGACCGACTATGAAAGCGCATTACTGCCACCAACTGGACTGGAGTGTTAAATGAAAGTTGACAAAAAAAATACATTCTAAAGTTATTTTTTCAAAAGTTATGTGACAGTATATTTTATTTTTATTATAATTAATTGCTAAAATGTTTTTAAATTTATAGATGTTTATTTACTCAATTCTACTTTGAACTGTCTCCTTCTTAGTTTATACAGAAGATGATTCATAATCGGTGAGTTATATTTAGTGCTTAACTAACAAAACTTTAAAATAGAGTATCTATCAGAAAGTATCACATACTTTCAACCATTTTGTTCTTCAATTTAAACTTGAGAGTTAAGCAACTGAATACTGAAAAATCTGTAGTTTCTTAAGTCCTGTATTGTGATGTGGAACAACAACTACTACCCCAATATAGCATGACTCTGGGTTGTTAAAGCAATCAGTGAACATTAACATTAGTTTGAATATTATACACAAAAATACTTTATATACAATGAACCACTCTGGAACATGTTTTTTATTATTTTTGATTAAGTTGTTCAATTCCTCTCATCACAAGATAAATCTTCAGATAGGAGGAATGTCAAAGTAAGTTCACGTTTCACAAGTCTATTGTATGTAATCATGCATATTATTCTTTTATATCATCAATTCAACCACAACTAAGACTTTCAGTGCTCCTAACACACATGTAATATATAATTTAATGGATAGGATAGATTGTTTTAATATTCTTTCTCCAAACATACTTCTTTATGGTGAACAGAAGGTAAAAAGGGTTTGCTACAAAATGAATAAGAGTCAAAAGGCTGTGCTCAACAGTTGATTTGCATTTGCATGGCACTCGGCAACTTCATTTAAATATAAAAACCTCTGCTAGTCACAAGGGGAGGAGGGTGATAGGGGAGCAGGGACACACAGCGCTTTTGACCATTTTTGGCAGTGTTTGACTCTGACAAAAACTTCTTACCGAAAACCCTCAATCTCCATGCGCACGTCAGAACAAGGTGTCAAAAACTGTCGAAAATCCCATTTTTTGAATGGCAAGTCCATTTTTTGCAAGATCTCCACTTCGTTTTTCATGAGCTCCCTCTTTGTGGGATTGACTTGGTATTCTCTCTGCTTTATAGTTGCAGGATTGGCAAGAACAATGTCAAGAGACACCACACTAGCTTTGGTAGGAACATCCCCAAACAGACATTGGAAGTCTGATACGAGTTTTGTAATATCCTCCACTTGGTCATCTGATAAATGTGAAAGATAGTCAGGTAGGTTAGCCAGTATTTTACTATTACTAAGCCTTGCAACTTGTGGTGGATCTTTTCACATTATCACATCCTCCTGAGCCAACTTTGAAACACAGGTTACAAGGCAAAGAGCTTCAACCTGACTCTAGGTTGGTTGGTCATTCCCCCTTGAATGATACAGTCTCATCATATTAATATGACAAAACCTGATCTTGCAGCAGTGATCAAGAGTTTGAATAATGTAGTTTGTTTCACTAAGTTTCTTTTCTACCACATATGTGTTATAGGTTTTTTGGTATTATCACGCATTTCAAAACAACAATGTAATTTATTGTATCGTTGTAGGGGAATGGGAGTGAGTGTGGAGCAGGAATCAGGATCAGAACCACCAGAGCAGCCACTGTAGATGAGAGGAAGAGGTAAGGCTTTGATATACAAGGAGTAACTGATCTTACGGCGGAGGCTTTCATTAGTACTGCCGCGTCCCAAAGGAATCCACAGAGAACAAAGGAACCAGGAAGGGAGTGCTCAAGGAAGGCAACCGATTGATACTTCCAATGGCGTCGAGGAAGCAGACAAGGGGTTCGCAGGAGTTTAGCCTAAACTCCGGTCTTGGAAACCGCTGGGGAACCTCAGACAAAACCTGACAAGGAGCAAACACAGACAGAGTTACTACAGGAGCTACTCAGAGGGCATCTCACTGGACCGTTTGGTTACCAGGTAAACAAACACTCAGGCGATGACGTGTCAGCTCACCGCTTCTTAAATATCCACAGCATCAGTCCTCCTAATGCGCCACAGGTGTGTCTACAGGTTCTCCCACTCGCTGCTCTACGGGTTCTGCTCACAGGCGGCATCTGGTGGGGGAGTGTGGAAGCAGCAGGCTTCCAAAACAAAGAAAACAAACCAAAACAGAATCCAACCTGACACAGTTAAGTTGCGCACTCATCCACTATGTTTACAAACAAATAATCTGTCTATAGAGTGGAGTGGAACAAATAGATGGACTATTTGTTTATAAACATAGCGGATGCAACTTAACTGCAGAAGAGCCAGCGGCCTTTAACATGCATGAGTAGAAGAAGAAGCCATGGCTAAACTGGGAAAACAATTTCTGTTCAATACTCACGTCCAAAGTTCATCATGGCGCCTTGAATGATTTAGTGACGTAGTTGCTCAATAGCGCAGGACATTCTGGTCAATATTATTCTCTGCATTGAAGCTTAGCAGAGAAATTGTGTCAGTTGCTATGGCAATGGAATGAAAAAAGTCCTACAATTACTAAAATCTGACACCACTCCATTTTGGTTAATATTTTGTGAAGAAGGTAGTTGTCTTGGTCTTTCTCAGAGGTTTTGTGTTGATTCCTGCAGTAGTTCGTGGTGCAGCGCCACCACAGGTGAGTGTGGAACAGATGTTTCAATTAGTTTGACACAGTGCAGTGTGAAGGTAAACCACAGCAGCTGAAAATTAAACAAATGTTGCATTTTAGTCCGCAATCAAAGCGAGTCCACTGTACCATCAGGTGACACAAAAAGAGGTAAACTGGGTTCTTTGGATGTTCAAGGTCTTAGAATTGTTGTTTCAGTCTTACTACTTTTTTTATAACCTGTTCTCTGTTTTTTCTTAAGTGTTCTTTTGTTTTCATGTTGTAATTTTAGCTTGGATTACAGGGACCCCAAAGACAAACAGTTTAAATATATATATTTAATATGTGATTTCTTGAAATAATTTGTGAATACTTTCATTCTTACATCTGTGATCACAAGAAAAAAAATCTCCTCCCTTTGATTCACCCTGTGAATGTAGCAAATAAAATCTAATGCAGTTTAACTAAATATAACTGCGTTTTAGACCTTTCAAATCAATAAGAGAGAGGGTATACTATCAGAAGTACTTAATAAAGTACTGCTGCAAAGATATCTCAGCATCTCTTTCTATAAAAAAATACAAAAGTTTGAGTAATTCACTTCAGGTCACTGACTTGATGTGCAATTTTTTTAAACTAACCACTAATGCCTACCTTCATTTTTTATAAGACTAATGGACTCCTACCTAGCCTCTTCACTTGTCAATATTTGCTTTTGTGCTTCCTTTCTTATTTATAGACATTGATGCACTAATGCCTATTGTCTTCTCTGGAGAAGCACGCAAACAGCAGAACACAAAACCACCTTTTTCCTGTCTTCGGCAGACAATGATTCAGCTTTTCCATCTCCAGAATTACACACAACTTTTCTTTTGACTGCTTTTGACAAAACACCCTCAAGTGACCCAGAATATATGAGGCCATTATTTCCATCATGGAAAACAAAATGAAGACACTCCAAACTTGTAGACTGACCTCAGTGGGTTTTCAGAACAAATGAAAGATGGACTTTGTGTTCGCATGGTATATTACTCACTACACTCAGTTATGCCTCTTTTCCACTGGCTCCTCTTCAGCAGCCCCACTCTACTCTAGCCGGTGTCACTCTACTGTACTCCAGAGTCATCGTGTTTCCACAGACCTGGGTAGATCTGCAGCTGGAAGACAGCTTCTTGTCATGCTGGGTTTTAGTTTTTGAGTCCACATGCAGAAACTCTCACAGAGAGGCAGAATAAGAGTTTAAATGTATTATTGACAAAGATCATTAATAGCCAAAAACATCCGTAGACGGGAGGCTGCTGTTGGGAGGGTCGGCACGGCTGCACATAAAGGAGAGTGGTGGTGAGTTTGACAGTAGGAAAACAGGGTACTAGTCTGGATTCTGAGCTTACTTGTAGTAATGGGTTCAGATCGGGGAAGGGTTCCAGTCTTGTGTGAAATTCTGTTCCCCTATGAAAATCTGTTCCCCCTGTGTCGGCAGCTCGCATTGCAGCCCACCGGTGCTTCTGATCAATTTATCGCTAAAAAATACTCACATAATCATGTCAATGTTGTAACTTTCAGTTTAATCAGCAGCTATCAAAATAAAAATAAATAAATAAATAAATAAGGTCTTTTGTGGAGGTCTTCTTAGGCTGTTTTGTATTATTTTAAACATGAAGAGAATCAATCTTTTTCCAACTTTTGTCTCATAAGCCTGACAAATAAAAATCAGGCAACAAACACAGGTTTCCAATACGTAGTGTGCATTTATAATTTTTCATTTCTGATACAAGAGGATGGAAGCTGGCTGATCGCAGGGCAGCAAAATAAAAACGTCCTGAGAAGATCAGAGTTTTTGGTAAATCCCATTCTAATGTAAAATATGACAGATTACTGGATTAAGGAAATGTCTAGTATGCTATCACACATAATTTTTGAGAATCTGGAAACAGTTACTTTTATTTCCCTAAGTCATGGGGGGAGAAGAGGAGAGAATGGATATTTCAGTTGCCTGAAATCTGTTCCCCCTCTAAAAAGTGAAACAAATTAATGTGCCTGCAGGTCTTTAACTGTGTTCATTCCTCTCATCATCAACAAAGCCTGCGATTTTGATAACATTTGCTCTTTATTTGTCAAAGTTAGGAGGGGGGAACAAAATATTTTAACCGCCTGAAATAATCTGTTCTCCTACATAAAATGGAAACATTTCAGGCAGCTCATTGTGTTATAAATGTGATTTTGACATTGAACTTGAAATGGTGTAAAATGTGTAACTGTAATTAAAGGTCACTGATGTTGTGTTGGAGGTACATGTTAGGTGAAATGTCAGGGGAACTGACAGGAGAGCAGAGGGGACCAAGACTTTATTGTTGAACTTAAACTTTCGTGAGAAAAGGTTTTACAGGCAACAGATGTAAGAGGACTGTTGAGCAACTCGGGGTCATTAGGACAGAGATCAGGCCATAAGGTCTCCAAGAAAGGGTTATGAGATCATCGGTCCAAGTAGTCAGCCAATGAGTCAGGCACAGCAACAAAGCTAGCCAATGCAAATGCACCCAAAGGGTAGAAAAACCCTTTATAAGGTGGGTGCAAAAGAGGAATCTTTGGTTGGATCCTTCAGGCAGCTTCGAGCCAAGACCGAGATGGACAAAGAACTCTGCAGCTGAAGAAGAGCCGGAGCCACAGAGCCAGAGACTGTTCTGCACATGGGGACCAACCCGTTAGCCCTGCAACATGTGGCTTCAAATTGCACTTCTCATCAGCTGAGTTCAGACCCCAAACCTAAAGACAAAGACCAAGGCAAAGAGGAGCCTCCTGCTGCTGCAACAACACCTCCTTCATCATCAGGCCAGTTCTGGGGTTCAAGATGCCAAACTCTGTCCGCCTCTAAAAGTTTCCCTTTTTTAGTTCACAGTGTCAGCATTAGGGAAAGATATGCTAGATTATTGATTTTACTTATTTGATTATTTCTGCTACTGATTTAAGCCGTACTGAGCCTTGCAAAATCGCCTCATTAATAAAATAATTAGCATTAAGAAAATCTAAAAGATGTTGTGGACATTCAATTAATGAGTCACCTTAAAGTTCTTTGATGGTTGTAAAATAGCTATGAAGTTTGATTCTGGGAGGAAAAAGTAGAAAATGTTTTATTGGTAGCTTTTAGCCCCAAACTAAAACACCCTTGGGACTCGCCCGAGTCACTAAAACCAACCTGGTTCAGTAACAAGTGCAAGTTGTAATAAAGAGAAAGAGCGACTGTTAACAGGTGGCTCTGTGGAACTAGTTGGTTGCAGGGTGAAAATGGGTGGGATATCTGGATGGAGGTGGTCAGAAACCAGGCTAGTCTTTCTCACGCCAGCTTAATCAGTTTACTTCAGCTCTGGACAGGATAAATTTCGGCAGATTTAGGAAACTCAAATCACCCGTCAGACGGGGAGCTGAAACCACATCTTCCTCCTCTGAGAATGGGAAGTAGAGAGAGAGAAGGGGGGGGAGTGTAGCGCAACAACAAAGGTTAAGTCAATGCACTGTTGGGTCAATAGTTGTACCAGCTTCCTGTGTTCAGATCTTCATGGGTAGAGGTCAAATAGATATAACGTTATCAAAACTGTTTTGGTTCATTCCTCCTGACATAGCTGGTGTGTAAATTGCTCATAGACACTTAATCAATCCTGTCCACAGTTCTTTGATGGGGTTAGCTCAGACCTTTGTGACGACCTCTTTAAAACATTTACTTTGTGGTGCTGAAGCCACTTTACAACTAATTTGGTACATTGTCATCATCAATTTACTCCCAAGCATTATGTTCCTGACTGTCCTTTTCTTGTGACATCATCTATTGTCATCATCAATAGAAGGTTTTCTTCTCTTCCTGATAGTTTGGCTGAATTATTTTATTTTTCCCATGATGTCCAGTCAGAATCTTACAAATCCATGACGTGGGCTTTCCCCAATTAAAAGGTGTAGTACTCACAGTGTATGTAAACTTCTGAATTCAAAGAAAGTAAAAACAACAACAAAATCTTCTTCCATTAATCTGACAATTAACAAAGAAATTGTAGTTTAATAATCCATCTGATCACAAGCAAGATAGAAAAATATCAAGCTGAGAAAAAGTGGTTGTATGTTTTCATGGTGCATGTAATCGTCTGCTTTGAGATATATACACAACCCACATACTGTACACACTCTTACTGCAGTTCAATTAATTTCTGTGCCTTAAAAATGAAAGTCGTTTTTCAGGAGCAAAGATTACTAACAGTTACAAATGTAGGTCTCAGATGAAGCTCCATGTTTGTTTTCCACTGCAAGGTGAATAAAAAAATGTCAATATTGTTGCTTCCAGTTTGTTCCTAGCCTCCTCGTCTTCTTTTTAAAATCATGCCCCAATATTTCCTCAGGTGTTATCTGTCTCTCTTTGCCACGTGCCACATTCTGGTCGGATGTTTTTTATACATGTTTCTTGCTCAGCAAAGATTGAGCCTATTGCTGCCTCCTCTAACCAGCCTTTGGGCTCTTTTTTCATGTTTTCATTCAACCAGTCTAGAATCCTCATCATAGATTCTGTCTGCTTGCATGCCTACTCTTGACTTCCCTTGATCCTTTAACCTGTCTAGTTTTATAGGTTCACTTGATATAAACAAGGTATTCTTCACCAGAATACAATATTAATCTAATGGACAGAGACAACAGCTTTTTAAGCCACTTGTGTTCAGCAAAAAGGTCACCAGTTTTTAAAACTCTTTAATGCTGCAGTTTCACCTAGATGACAATACATTCAGGCTATTTAACAACACGAGCAGAGAGAGATTTCAAACAAGTCAAAATCAGAAACAACCATAGAAGTAGTTTTGGCACCCTGTGCAGCACAATGCTGTGCTTGGACTACAGATATTTAAGAAAAGCTCAAATTTAATGTAATGCACAAAAATTAACTGAAAATTCATTCCGAAAACTGAAAAAAACACAGGCCGTTATAGTCATGTTTCAACTATCCAAAAACATCCTCAAGGCTTCTGATGCCCTGACCAAAACGCTTGAAAGATTAAGTCGAAAAAAAATTATAGTATGGATTGTCAACAGACATCCACAGCTGTAATATATTTTTAAAACCACATTATCTGTGAGGGAAGTCAACCTGTCAAATGATTTTAAGTTTATTGAACAACATTAAATTACATTGTGTTGAAGAAGATTTTAGATTATAATATATTTTTAGAAAATCTCTGGCTCTATCTTCTTCTCACAAATCCCAGGTTCTCCTGGTGGGCCGAAGTGAAACCACACAGAAAACAACAATGAGTGTAGATGTCACATAATTACAGAGTTTAATCCAGTGGTTCTTAACCTTTTTTGAGGTACCAAACCCCCCAGTTACATATGCACATTCACCGAACCCTTCTTATTCCAACCCCCCCAGACAAAATACTTTGCGGTATTCTGATTTGGTAATGTAATTATATTAGCTGTGTAACCACCCCCACACCACTAGAGGCAGTACCAACCCAGAATAGATGCAACTAAGGAGCAGATTTAGACCATAGAATGTGGTAAAAACGGTGAGCTTTGCTGAAGTAATTAAAGACAAAAGTTCAAATCTTCAATTAGAGCTGCGGAGGAGAACTGATTGAAGGTTCTGCTCTGCAGCTCTGATTGGCTGAGCAATGTAACGTGATCCTCTGATTGGCTGAGCAATGTAACGTGATCCTCTGCAGCAAGTGATGGCAAAGCGGCGCATCATCACGACTTTACACAAGTGTTTCTTTACCTCCGTGACAGAGGCTCCGCCGAACCCCTGAGACCGACTCACCGAACCCCTGGGGTTCGATTGAACCCAGGTTAAGAACCACTGGTTTAATCCAATAGAAGACAATGTATGAAATTACAGCAGAAACTGCAGAACAACAGAGACATGCACTCATTTACCTGAGGAAAAGAAGAAGGAAAGAAAGAAAGAAAAGCAAATTGAAAACAGAATTGCAAGCGGAAATCTAATTTGTTACTCCTGTGTAGAAAGTTTTATAGTAAAGGCGTATTCTTGTCTTTTAATGTATTCAAATAAGACATATCTTTGCTCATCCAACCAGGAGCTGTCTATGACCCTCTTTAAAGTTAGAAACTCACTGCAATTTTTTTCCAAGAACAAAGGCCATTTGTCCCCTTTGTCTAAACAAAGTGGAAGCAGAACTTCTCCTCTACTGGCCTGGACTCCTGCTGTTTTAAGGCTTTTCACAGATCAGTGTGAAAGCTGGAACTTCTCCTGATTGTTTCCCCACACAGACAAAGGGCAGTTCAAAAGAACAGTTCAAAAAGGTAAAATAAAGGACAATAGTGCAGAATAAGTTATCAATCTGAAAACTATAATTAGGCTATTTCAATCAAGACATGTTAAGTTAATGTTATGTTATGTTAAGACATGTTAACTAGCATATTCTAAATTTATTTTCTTAACAATTGGTAATATCGGGCTCATAGGTGTAAATCCCAGGGGGTCTGCTCCCCCGGATCCCTCCAATCTTAGAAACATCTAGAATTGTCCCCCCCAAAGAAATCATGAAAAAACCCTTGTATTAAATCAATGTCAATATAAAAAAAGCAATAGAAACAAAGAACAAAGTAAAAGAATCAGAATTAATTTTTAGGTCCCCCCCACTATTGTTAGAAGAATGGTTCAGTCCAAAGTGTAGGCATTGCAACAGCAGCACTGCATACTGTGCCATTCTATGAACCGCACAGACTCTGCGCGCTGTCAGGTCTTCATAGTCGAGCATACTGTTTACTTAAAATTCTCTCGTGACAAATTTTGTTATTTCACACAATCCTAATGAAAACTAGTAATTTTAGAACCTAGTTTTCTTTCTTCTCCATCTGGGAATCCTTAACTCACTTCTCAGTGCAGGACAGAGTGGCAATCACATGTTGGTTCATCCAGCAAGAGAACCGCTGACCGTAACAGCGCAGCGTCATATGCTGATTGGGGCAGAGGAGCAGCAGGAAACTGCACTGGCTTCAACTGTAATCAAACGGGATTTGTTCATAATAAATCTGGTTTATTATGTTCCAAAAGCAAAATTGTGGTCAGCGTAATAATTTGTGCAGCAATCCAAAATGATTGAATTACCTCAGGGGTGTCCAGAGTCGGTCCTCGAGGGCCGGCATCCTGCACATTTTAGTTCTCTCCCTGATGGTAGTAACAACCTTTTCAGCTCATCAATGTTCCTCTTAGGCCTTCTAACAAGCCATCATTTGATCCAGGTGTGTTAAACCAGGGAGAGACCTACAACATGCAGGATGCCGGCCTTTGAGGACCGAATTTGGGCACCACTGGATTAACTGATCATTCTTTCCTTGCCATTGTTGAGACAAAAAAGTCATACTCAACTTATCCGACCACCTCTCTGCTCTGCTGCTAATAAAGAAGTCTGGGGTGATTTTTTTTTTTTTTTTTACAATTCTACATATTACACCATATCAATATTTGTGTCAATATGGCAAATAAGGCCTAATGCTGTGAGGCATTTGGCTTACATTTCTATCACATCCTCGCGACAGCTCTATGTTGATGTCAACTTTAAAACAATATTAAATCATATAACCTTTTATCTCAACCTTATCAGCCCAGTGTGACGTAAAAACCAGTTCAATGTGAACATTTCCACAGGGGGTTTAACATGCGACACCGAGTACACGTATGCGGTCAAAAAAATGTATCCTTGCGCGGATGTGTCCAGCAGAGGACATCCGTTTCGAGTCTGCAGACAGAAGCACACCTGAGTATGTTGGGGCCTACAGGCTCCGCTAGAGCCGCTGAAGTGAGGAGCTGGCTGTTAGCTGTGGCTCTGCAGCCTTAACAAAAAACCTTCTAGTAAGTAAATACTTAAAGCAAAAGACATGTAACATGTTTTACTTACTTTCACTGTTCAATAGGAAGAAACACATTGACAATGAACAGTTCGTTATTTCATTACTTTGGCTGAATCATGATAAACTTCCACCTTATGCATTGAAAATAAAAACTAGCTTTAACTGCTATATTGCTTTCATAGACTTAGCCTTTTTTCTGCTGAAGGTAGCCAATATTTCAATTATATTTAGCTCTCTATGGGATTTACGCCCTTGATCTGACTGTCCAATATTCTGTTGCAGAATATGTTTTTTTCTAGATGATATGCCAAGAAAGAAATCACTCAATAATGCTTCTGGGTTTTTTTTCTCTAAATCAGACACATTTGAAGATTTGCAGCTCTTGAAAACATGCCAGCCTCTGATTTCCTGTAACATGCCTTAAATCATATCTTCTTTTCTTGTGCCTGGGTGAAGTAATGACAGATTCCAGCCAAGGTGAAGGACATACTAATTCACTCTGGCACAGCATAGTTTTGATGTAGAGATAGCTGCAGTCAGAGCTGAGTGATGGAGCTGTCCAAAGGGAATGAGTGGAGGCCGGGCCCTCTGTCACAGCAGGACAGACAGATGGAGCATCATGGGAAACATGCTTGAGATCAAAAGAGACTCTACAGGACATAATGAGAGACTTTACTGAGACGATGGGAAACTTCCAGGAAGACATCATTTAATGGCTGTTAAGAAACAGCTCCTGATGAGTGACTGATTTTCACTTCTGTTTGCCGTTTTGGTGTTCTGTTTCTGACAGCCCTGCACTCTCAAAGACCTCAGAACAGTTGTAAGTAAAACGCGTTCTTTTTCGTGCACAATTTGTGTAAATGGCATCTTTATGAGTCTCCATCGCAGACAGATGGCTCACTGCTTCACATCCATCAGCGTCAAAGAAAAGAGGGTTGAGTTTCCGGATTGTCCCAGTGTGTCTTGCTTTCTATCTGCAACACCCCTTTTCTGAGTCACCTTGTGAAAGCCTCTGAACTCAGACTGTCCTATTTTACTGTATGAACATGTCTTTGTTTTCTATTCTCACCGGAGGGGAAGATTTTCAAGGTCTAAGGTGGAAAAAAAGATAACTTTGAACAAAAACCTTTCAGCACATTCAAAGTGAGCTGTGAAGAAGTACAAGAGTCTCTTGCCCAGAAACGATTAGAGACTGACCATGAACATGGTTTTCTTTGAGTCTTATCTTGAATACACTTTTGCCATTTCCATATAGAGGTCAAGCTATTATCAAGATTTCATCCCAGTCAGTTCAGAGTCCCATGGAGAAGCTTAACGTCCGCCCAGATTCTTCATTCCATTTTGTAGGTCTCCTCTAAACATGATACCTGTGGGGTACCGTGCGGGGGAGTAATTCAGCGACATGACATTTTAGATATTTGAACATATTGATGCACACTAGTATGAGCCTTGGCAAATTAGGGACATTCTATAAAATCTGAGGCTTACAGCATCCAGTAAGGGGCGATGCCCACCAGGCTCTACTGGAATGTTTCAACTACACCCCGATCCCTCTCTCTTTCCTGCCCCTGGGCTTCTATCTGCACATGCTAAATACTGGAAAGGTCATCCTTTATATGTGTGGTTTACGATTATTCAGCTGGATCTTTCCTGTCAGCTTGAATCACATTATTCAGTCTCTGGTCTTCAGTAGATCAGAAAAAAGGTAATCTGTCATTTCGTATTTATTAGGAGATAGATCTTCTTCCTAATATTTCTTAGCATATTTTTTTGTAAACTGAAGCTTTATTTTTTCGGTCAGTATGATGTTTACCTTACAGCAGTTGTCAAGCCCAAATTGGAACCCAATATGTGCTTTCTCAAGTAGCATGTTTCTTGACAACACGAGTGATGATGAAACCAGATGATAATATTAAATAGGACCAGTGGTGGAGAAAGTACTCAAAAAATGTACTTAAGTAAAAGTACAAATACACAGACAATAATTTACTCAAGTAAAAGTCAAAGTACCACATTGACATTTGTACTTAAGTAAAAGTAAAAAAGTACTGGCTTTTAAAAATACTTAAGTATTAAAAGTAAAAGTACTTGCTGAATGCATTACCTAATCCCTAATACAATATCATTAAGTGAACCGATCGTATTTAATTTTAATACATCAGTAATGTGCCATTTTAATGAACAATGCCACAGATAAAGCATGTTTTTATTATGTTTACTTTCTGTAACATAGTTTAGACTTAGATATATGATCATAATTTCAGGGATAGAAACATCTTGTCTCCTGTCCTAACACAGCATGAACTCCACTTTTTTGTCACTAGTGGCATTTATTTTGAAAGAAAGCCAACAGAAAGCGGATGGAAAGAAGGGGGAGAGGGAGGGGGGGGCATGCAACCGAGGAGCCACGTAGCAGAGTTGTAGTCAAGACAACCAACCCAAGACCAAGACCAGCACCTAGCGCTAAGTGACACAAAAAATTTACTTTTACCTATCTCAAATTGATCTGAAAGATCCACATTCCCATAAAAACACCTAGATATTAAATACTTGGAGCTAAACTAAATTTAATCAGTAAAGATCCGTCCAGAAGAATTGGATCATTCCTGAATGTCATAGCAATGCACTTAGGTCACAGCGTTGTCCCGTATTAGCGACACCTCAGTCAACACCTCCACACAATTATTCAGCACATGAGTGACAACTTTTTTTCATGGCAGATGCAACATCTCCGTACAGTTAGCTTAGCTAGCATCATGTCCACAGATCTTACCTTTCTTTAAGCTTTCCTTCCAAGTGACTCTAAAAGTTGGACGAAGTTCCCACCCTCTGTGAAAGCGAAATGATGCTGATTTTACATGTCGAAATATCTATGATTTATGCAGCGCAATTATATTGCAGACGATTAGATAGACATAGACATAATATAAGAGCAGACCCCGCATTGGCTGCTCCAGCGCAGGAAATACGGCGGCCATCTTGGAGCGGTAGTCCCTCCTACTTTGCTCAATCAAACCAACAGAAGATGCCTCAGAACTGAGGGATATTGTTGTTCTGATCGATGGATTATTGATGTGAGGCTCCACAGCAGGGGTCGCCAAACTTTTCTGTGAGGGCCACATAACATTTTCCTTCTCTGGTGGGGGCCGGAGTCAGTTTGTAACAGAAAAAGTGTGACGATTGCAGGAGAGACTAAATGTAAAAATATATTGTTTTCCGGAAAGCGCAATCAAATAATCCTCTTTGGGTTCTTCACAGAAAAAATCCAGGAAGGATTATAGTCCGTATTTTTCCAACTATGAGTCACACCGGACTATAAGCCACAACCCCAAAGTTTTTTGTTTTTTTTAAACCAGTAAACATACATATATAAGCCTCAGATATCTTTGCCGCTCCAGCTTTTCCTCAGCGATGCAGCAGCAGCAGCAGAGGGGGGCGGACACCCAAAATCTGAGTCATAACAGGTCAATTGACTATCACATTTATTATGGTTGAAAAAGAAAAAGTTGCCAAGATTAGATTTAACAGAACTGATTACGGTAGTCTCCGAACA
The DNA here is from genome assembly GCA_903067075.1 of Micropoecilia bifurca. NCBI lineage: Eukaryota > Metazoa > Chordata > Actinopteri > Cyprinodontiformes > Poeciliidae > Micropoecilia > Micropoecilia bifurca. The sequence continues at coordinate 1,926 of CAEGAF010176267.1, read as the reverse complement.
ATAACTAACAGTAAAAGTGCTGATCCATCGTGCTGCTACTAGCATGTGCTAAATCAGTGGCTCCCAACCTTTTTATTACCGCGAACCGATCAAGACTTGGAAATTTTGTTGCGGCCCGGAGGACAAGGGGGGGATTGACAGTCAGATAAGCTTCTGCATGTTGGTGTCCCACTAAGTCCTGAATATGCCCTATTTGGTTGTCTTGGCCCTTTAATCGCAGCCTGAGGTTTTTTCCCTGACTGGGAACGAGAACAACCTGTTGAATGTAACAGGTAGCCAATCAGAAAGCGCGGTGACGTAAGAACAGAGGAGAATCCCAAACAGCTGAGATAACTAAGAGTCTGGTGGATATCGGAAATGATTTGTGGAAATGTTTATTATTAAATTTAAAGGTCATTATTGTGCTTATTCAGTTAAAAATGTTAACTATGAAAAAACATATTCACCTCCAAATCACAGTGCAGCAAATAGAGCGGCTGCTCCCATCGTCATTCATCCACAGCCTTTTCTTTTTGTTACATCTTTTATCTCTTAAAATGACTCCATAAACTATATCACTTCTACATCATCCGGGTTTGGTTATTCTAAATTCCCGCCATGTTGGGGGTTTTACTGGATTATCCTCTAGAATCGGGATGTTCGTGACTGGAATCGGTTCCTGCCTTGTGACTGGAGACGCGAACCGATCAAACCTGTTGTACTTTTATCAGCTCTGTGGTCACAGAGGTTTGGAGAATCCGCCGACATTCTTAAATCTTTCCGTTTAAACCAGACTTAAGACTCACAAACTCTCCTCTCGACCAAACGCTCTGACTCTGGTCGCTATGGTAACGTTTATATATCCAATTGAAATAAGATACAGAAGCGCAACAGAATCAAACATTTTACTTTCATGAAAATTTTAACTTATGATAACGACTAACGGAGCCTTGAGCTTGTTTCTCTGCAACGAGACGGTTCCATGTGGGAGCAGCTTGTACCGTGAGACTCACCTACCGGTCTGGGATAAATCCATCCTCCTGTCTCTCTGGGTCTTTTCCCCTTTGAAAAATAAACGTTCCAAAGACATCTGACCTGTTTCTGACTCATTTTGTTGTTTGTGGGCTCAGTGATGGCGCGCAAGTAACCAGACTACTAATGATTCACTTCCTGCTAAAGAGCCCCCTGGTGGTTGAAGAAAAATCCACATATAAACNGGTATTGTTCAGGGGGCCGGACCAAATGTGGGGGCGGGCCGGATCCGGCCCGCGGGCCGTAGTTTGGGGACCACTGCTCCACAGACAACATTTCACAAGTAAGATGGACATATTATTGTGTATATATTGTTGTTGGAATATTACTTTACTGTATTTATGTCCACCAGCGAGATGCCAGCTAATATTAGCTACAGTGTTTGGTGTAATACAGGTTCAGCCCCGATATCAAGGATAACTGTGATTCCGTACATCTAAAAAAAATAGTTATTCTCTAACATTGACTTAGATTATCTAACACAAGAGCCTATATTAGAAATGAAACAATAACATATATTATAAAACTTGTGTGTTATAACTTTCACCATCAAAGTTTACACAGGTGGTAAAGATTATTATTATGTAATTCTTTCACTAGTAAGATTCATCCCAAATCTTCCGTTTTTGTTTTGAAAGTTTCATAAAGACACGATGTGAGGAAGAAGAGGGAGAATCTATAAAGAGAGACGGATTCACTGCAGCAGGATGGATCACATGGAGTTTGGACTCAATCTCTTAAACTAGGAGGCGCCGTAAAATCCAAGCAATAACGTGACTTAGTGTCTGTTGTCACCCATCAACTCCACCTTTACTCGCACGCGGAGCTCCAGACATGCGCAGTGGTTTCCTCTAATCGTCAGTAATATAATAGCTGCATAAATCATAAGATATGGCGACATGTAAAATCAGCAGC
>CAEGAF010176264.1:0-23028 GCA_903067075.1 Micropoecilia bifurca | reverse complement strand
GCCGAAGTGGCAAATACGTTAGTTCGCTGGAAAACGATACATCTCAGCACTTCCTTATAATGTCCTAAAATTATTTAGAGACATATTGTGCGTTTTTGAACGGTACAGGAGACTAAGTGGTCTGAAAAAGGACCACTGGGTGGCGCAATGGTTCGCTGGCTGGAAAAATATCCAGCAAACCCAGAAGCAAGACCGAGCGTCCTGGTGGTTTGTCATCTGAAGTAAGTAGGAGATAAACCTGCAGGCTTTAACTTTAACCTGCCAAATTCAGTAGTAAGAACTTTTCTGATTTCTTTGTCTTTATGCAGCAAGTTTACCAAAGAAGTCCCTACAAGCTGTGAAAACCTGACCACATTTATGTTTAAAAAAAAAGCCGACTCTCAAGTATAACTCTCCATACTTGCACAGCGTCCAGGACCCGACCAGCCAGCAGGATGTGGAGCCGGACCGGCTTCACCATGATGCCGCTGGCAGAGCAGCTCCGTCTGCAGCAGAGGCCTCTGGGCTTGTGCCCCTGGAAACGCAGCTGCAGGGCCAGATGTGCCACCGGCATGGCACATCGGTCTGAACCCATCACCACTTTAAGGCTCAGCTCAGGTCTGAGATGACATCACTTCCTGTTCACCCCAAGACCTGTCACCTCCGCCTTCGCTTTGAAAACTCACAACAAAGTTAGTCTGATTTCAACTCAAAGGGAAGTTCAGCGTGGAAGTGGAGTTTATACACACACACACATTACTTAATGCAGGTCTGGTAGGAATCTTCTGACACACACACACACACACACACACACACACACACACACACACACACACACACACACACACACACACACACACACAAAGCCCCCCTTTGTCTCCTCACGCCTCGCTCTTCAGCAGCCGGGCGGCCGAGGCGGAGCGCTGGACGGCTGGCCTGAACAGGCTCCACCTCCTCTGGGACAGGGACACCCAAAAGGTCAGGAGCTTCCTCTCTGTCCTCCCGCTCTGCCACTCCGTCTCCTCCGTCTCCCTCCACATGTCCCTCTTTTTGTCCTCCGTGCCTTGATGTCCCGCTTGATCCTGGAGCCCTTTCTTCATGTCAACGAGGTCTGGTCCAGGCTGTGACCTTCAGACTGACCTCTGTGATGCTGCGTGTCTTTCAAATTCCAGATGAATAGAGACGACGACGTTTTGATCTGAGAGGAAGGAGAGAGTGTGAAGGAGGATGAGACACTTTTCCCTCTCCGGTCAGGTGGAGCAGACTCCTCCTCCTCCTGCAGCGGGCCATTGACGCACTCAAAGCGGCAGCAGGTGCTGGACCTGTCGCTGACACGTGGTGCTGCTGCTGTGTGGGAAGGACGAGCTTCACCTTGGTGGACTTGGGAGGGCAGGGAGACACACGCACAGATGCCATCTGCTGTGGTTTCCCTACATAACCTACTGACTCATAGGAATTCCCAATCAAAACCCCTCAGAGGTAATGTGTCAACGCTGGTGAGACAAGGAGATCAACAAAACCTAACTAGCTCAGATTGAATCTGTTCCCACAGTGTGTGATGTCTGATGTGTGCAGAAGATCAGCAAGTGTGTGTCCTAAAGGTCCTCACACACACCTTCAGCAGGATGATGACTCAGCTGAAAACTGTCCTTGAGACATGACTGCTGTCACTACAGCGCCCCCTAATGACTCAGGTGGCACAGCTCACACTTAATAACACACCACAAAATACAATCTACTGTATTTTATTGAGGTTTTATGTGAAAAATCAGTACAAATTAGGGAGGAGGTGAAGAAGTGACATGTTTCATTTTAGAAATTTGAAGAAAATATGCATTTCAGGGTTTCCCCCAGAAAACTTGCTAAGCCCGGTGGTCGGGGCTTCGAGGCGGTTCACCGGCGGTCCACCGGTGGTCCACCGTGTTTTTGTATTAAAAGATGTTAAGTTGACAGGAAATGCAAAAGTATTACTGTGTAATTATATGTTACAGAAAAATATCTCCAGTGAAATGTTATTTAAACACACAACTAGTCTAAAAACAACAAATTTGAACTTCTATTTAATCCAAATTAAGTCAGCGGCTCCATCAGGGCTTCAGGGGCCCCATAAACACAAATATTTTAAATCAGACCAGAGTCTGATTTAAAATCAAATATTTGTTAATTTATCAATGCTAAATTTAATTTATCAATGCTAAATTTAATTCAATTGTTTAGGCGTACATAAATAAAAAGGTTTTAAATTGTTTAACATTTAGATCTAAGATTTTAAGCAGTTGGCAAGTTTACTTTGTAAAACTTAAAAGAACAATATTCATAGTTAGATTGTTTTGTTACCATAGAAACAATCTGATGCTGGGAGTTTAATCTTTGAATTTACAAAGACCTTTTTAGGCTGGCCAATTAAACTACATCCTTCTCCCATATTTCACTAAATCAAACACAGAAGCTGTTAGAGGTGCTGATATGTTTAGGAGCAAAAGGGGCCCATAAATCAATATCTGCTCCAGGTCTCATACAGACTTGGACCGGCCCTGCATAATGTGGTAATCCGCTGCACTACGCAGAGATGCGCAACAAACGGGAGATTTAATTCAATGCTGCTAATGTGATTTAGTAGCTCTTTCATTTCGTGTCTGTTGAGTTTTAATAAGCGTCACAGAAACTATTCTGGTTAGTCGAGTTTATGGGAGGAGTTTCTCAGATCTCCGTGTGGCCGCGCATTAACTCCAAGTAGACATCGCATTTCAAATGGTTTGACGCATCGTGTAACCGGAAAAATAATACTAAAAAAATAATAAAATAATATAAAATCAGCGTGATGCGTTACAGACCGGAGGGCGCGAAAACTGAACCAGCATGACGAAGTTAGCGCTGCTCGTTATCCACAGACGGTCCGGCCAACCGGGACCACAGACACAGAGCCACACGCTGGGCATCGTGTTGAGATGTAAACGCCACATATAATTGCTCGTTCACAAAGATTATGTGAACGAGCGTAATTCCTGCGGATCGTTATTCCTGCGGTTCACATGGAGCTACGCAACCAGAGCTAACGCGGCGGGTTTTAAAGTCTTACCTTGAGTTCTCTAGGATCATAATTCTTCACAGTAAGTTGATGTAAACATCCATACAGGTCAGCCTGTGTCCAGTTTGAGTGAAAGGAGGCGCGTTAATGGGCGCCTCTTTCTCTGTTAAAACTGATTTAATTAACTCATATGTCAAGTCATAAGATATTTATAATTATCTTAACTTAAATAAAATACATTTTTATCACATTTCAAGGCATTTCAAAGTGCTTTACATCACAATAAACACAAAGTCATGTAACAATCAATTTGACACTAAGTCAAATTACCATTTGGGAGAGTAAAAATGGAGTTGTTTAGTAAAAAAAAATTTTGTAATCTGGAATGTAATAACTGATAGTCATATGAAACAGATTTTATGTTAATGTTCTTTGTTTAATAATGTATACCTACTAAGCAAACATATCCTTATGTCCCAGGTTTTCCTTTTTTATGACAGTGTTATGCAAGCAATAATCTTCCAACCCTTTAACCCTGTTTGATTTCAGTAGCTATAAATAAACAAGAAAAGCCTCTTCACTGCCCTGTTGCTATTAATATACAGACCTCAACCCAAGTTCACGTCTCATGTTATATGTCAAACACTGAGCTCAAACACGAAGGGGCCACAGATTACAGTCTGTCTTCATGTCATTAGAATCAGCTCTGGTGCATTTGTTGCTAAACTGCGAGGCTTCCTGGGTCTTTCTTTGGGGTCTTCTGTCCTTGGTGCTTTGTGGGAACTTTGCTACTGTGTTGCACCCTGCCTCCTCTAGGGCTTCTCAGATATGTGCTTTCAGGGGTCATCTCCTCCTAGCTGTCAGGTAGCTCCAGCTGGGTTCCACGCAACTGCAAGATAGCAACACGGTCACGCAGCAGAGAGCAGCTCAACAACTGGACATAACTGGAAAGGTCTGGTTCTTCTTCTGCATATTTAGCATGTGGCAACAATAGTCTAAAATGATTGGGTTGTGTTGTTATTATGTTGAATTTACAGTGAAAAATGTCTGGGTCAGCTGGTGAGAAGAACTGGAGGCAAGCACAGGTCATCACTGGTCCCAGCAGACCGACCACAACAATCAGACTGCGAGACATATATGATCCAAAGCCTCCATCTCCAAAGGCCCCTGTCCGGATCCGTCCGCCATCTCCAAGACCTGCCTCTTTGAGCAAACGAGGTCAGCAGCAAATCCCTTCAGACAATCCCTCCGTCCGGAGGAAAAGGGCCCAGTCTTTGTCTTCGGCTTCAGGAAAGAAGAGAGAACCTAGGAGGGTCCAGGTTCGCTTTGTGGATGCGCTGGGTCTTGATCTGGAGGAGGTGAAAGTCTTCAGATGTCAGGAGGACCCCCTGATACCCCCACATGTGATGTTTAGGTTGCTGATGAGCTCTGAACTGACTTTTGGAAAGTCACCTGAGCTGAACATGCCTTACTTCAGACCCTGTTTCCCTGAGCACCTGGGGGGCCTGCCAAACTTCCAGAACCGTGTCTGCTGTCACAAAGTCTCTCTGGAGCGGGTGATGTGCTCGGACCAAGGCATAACAGGAACTGTTCATGTACTTAATTTAGCTTATCAGAAAGAGGTCAAAGTCCACTACTCTTTCACCAACTGGAGAACACAAACACATACATCAGGTTTGTGGGTGTCAGGTGGATACCCTGGTGACTGCGGAGCTCCAGGCACAGACGTTTTCAGATTTCGTCTGCCTGTCCCGCCCTTCATCTTGCAGCCAGGAGCCATCCTGGAGTTTGCCATCTGCTACCGTGTGAATGGATGTGACTTCTGGGATAACAATGACGGAAACAATTACAAACTGGCATGCCACAGTTACAAGGTGACTGTGCCGAGGGAGTGTGAGGACAGCATGCTGCATTTCACCTGAGTGGCCACATGAGGGGGCTAGCTCCTGTTAATGCATGTGGGAGGACATGAATAGCTTCTACAGTATATGAACTCTTACTTTGGTTTTCAAAATCTTGGAATGTTACTAAGTTCATCTGGACGTTTACCAGTTTGGACTTTTTCTGTATTTTTTTCCAAAACTACTACACAGCAAATGTTACGTTATCAGCATGTAGCACATCTAATACTGTATATACTGAATATTTTGCATTCAGTATATGATTACTAATATTAAATTGATCATTATTAACTACAAGTCATGCATTACTTATTCGTTCAAAAATGCTTATTACCCAGCAGATTAATAAAAATAAATTTGTATGGTCTCTTTTTTCTCTTTGAAAACTTTGTTCTGCCCTGAGAAAATAAAATAAAGACCTGGAGGAGAAAATAAGTATTTGTGAAAGAGAATCTTAAAAAAAGTAAAAATCACATTGATCTTGAAATAATTTCCTTGCATTTTTGTTGGTGCACAAAATAAGAATTTGATCATCTACCAACCAGTAAGAATTATGTCTCTTACCTTTAACCTTAAAATTGAGCAAATTGGAATTAAGAAAATTATTTGGCGTAACAGAAAAAAAAACACGGTTTTTGATAAAATGTTTTGGCGCTAGGATAAGGTGGATTTTTTCCCCAGCCTTATCAAAATTAGTGCATTTCACAAAACTGCAACTGAGATACTTTTGTCATGTCACACCAGTCACGTGATCAACAACTGAATGTTGCTATTGGCAGAAAAGGCAACGAAAACAACAAGAAGTGGTGGGTAGGATGATGGTGTGGCATGTTTTTCAATAGGGTTTCCATTTGTGTCAAAAGTAAGTAGAATGGAACCCCATATCTACAGTGGGTACAATGTCCCAATGTTGTTATATTTATTTTTATTAATTTTCTTTGTGGAAAAAATGCTTTCATTCCACTTCTCAATTATGCACTACTTTATGTTGGTTAGTCACATAAAATACCATTAATCATATCTTGCCTGTTTGTGAGGTAATGAAGAACCTCTGCAGTCTCTTTCAGAAATGAAGCAGCAGCTGGAGCAGTGAGGCTCGTTTCTGCTGGAGCAGAGTGTTGACCCCACCCTGTGGGACTTGTTTGGTTTTATAAGGAGGATTATGGGGAGAAAATGTTTGCTTGACCTTGGATCACAGACTCACACCAGCCTTTCACTGCAGCGTTTCCAGAAATGTCACAGCCCAGATTCCTGAGTACTTCAAACATACAACTGCAAACATACACCCAACAATGGACGTTAGTGGGAGTTTTATTTTATTTATGACAAGCAAAATGGCAACATGTTTGAATGCTACATACAGGCTAACAGCATCTCTCCCTATGCAGATGGAAAAAGTGATGTGTATTCTGAGATTTCTTGATTCTGTGATCCATGATCTAACCAGAAGCAAAAGTAGAGGAGAATACCACCATCATCAATTGTTCATTATAACAATGGGTTACCATGGAAACTGAATGCAGACTGGCAGATAGATGCTTTTGCTAACTGAGGAGTTACAATGGCTTCTTAGGAAAATCCCTCTTCTGCTCAAGAGACTTAGGAGGAAATGCTCCCTTCCCAGGTTAATTAAATTAAAATCAATTCAGTTTATGCTGGTTAACAATAAATCAAACGTATGAGAGATTTAAAATTAAGACTTATTCATTTGCCAAGGGACAGAACATTAAATAACATTGTATGCAGTGTGGTTAAATGAACTAAAATAAAACAAATTTTCTTCAGTACTCAATATTGTCAAAACCTAAAAAACTTAACATTAAACATATCAACACACTTAGTTCCTAGAGACTTTGTGTTTCTTTACTTGTTGGTTTCTAAAACCCATTTTAGTCCCCAATGAAGTGTATGTACATCACAATCAGAGCTTTTACTGAAGCTCAATAAACTGCCAAAAGTCACAAGATGTCTCTTTGGAGGAATGCTTAGAAGATCTGATAGAACACGCTAAGTTATTCTAAGTACTGCACATGAGACGACTATGTAGCAGCTAAATTGCTATTAGGCTACTGGTTGCTGTTGTTCCTGGTAGGCTTTGGTTTTATGTGTGCTTAATCACCATTCATTATGCTGATCTTCATTTGAACTTGTAACCATAAAGTCCTTTATTTCCTTCACAATATCAAAACCTGAACAGAATCACACTTTACTTTAAGTAGCCCCACCCCTTTCCAACATACTCAGTACACAAAATAAAATGTACCATCTAATGGAGAAAAATACAAGAAAACAAGATATATGGCTCCTACATGACACTGTTAATTTAACAAACATCTGTGTAGGTGCAATTAAGAAGTCACATGACCATGCTGGAGTAGAAGACGGTCCAAACATACTTAGATACATTTAGATGTGGCACTTGTTCAAGCCTACATAACAAAGCACCATGTTAGGAGAGTCAGAGTGATGCTCTTAGATCTGAAAACTTCCAGTTATTACTGGTTACGTAATGCGGCGTGTGTATTTTTGGGATAATAGGCACTGTATAACCATCTGTTTTATGGATTACCAAGGCTAAAAGCAACAGGTACCGGAGGGGCACTCACTCTGAGTGGCAGTGACGCAGGAGTCCAGAGATTTATTATTTACAATGCTCCATTTATTTTTAGGCATATAGGAGTTCATCACTCTCACTTGACTTGAAACTGTACAACATATGTTCAGTGTGTGTGTTAGCTACGGCCCAGTCCCATCTGAGGAACACCCGGAAGTAAGGGATATCCCCCTCAGACGTGATGAGAGCTCCCCCCCGTTCCTCCCACGCATCTCCACGTTCTTCCCATCAGCCACCGCGGCTCTCAGCCAGTAGCTGTTGGTTTCATTACTCTAAACGGTGAGGGGGACTGGAGTCCTCCAGATCAGACCGGACCTGCCACCTGCTCTCACAGTACCAGCACCGCGACCATGACGTCAGGACTGAGTCACCAGGATCAGAACATGCTCGCCCCATTAGGTTTTTCACATTTTGTTACATTAAAGCAAAACAAAAAAAATTCTAATTGTACTATTAAGATATTATTTGACAGAACACCAAGTAGTGCATAACTTTGAAGAGGAAGGAAAATTACATTCTGTTTCAATTATTTTTTCCCTACTAAAAACCCGAAAGGGGGTAATGGCATTACTTTGCTTCCCCTAAATAAAATACAACAAATAAATGGCATCATAAATCTAAGGGTTTTGCTGTTTGTCAAATTACAGTAACAAAAGAGAACAGCAATAATTTGGGTAATGTATCCTGCCATAAGAGAAAAATGGTGGGGGGAGTCATATTTTCACATTATTTATTCATTTATAAATGTCAAAGTATAAAACTAAATACTTTCATAGAAATCTAAATATTTAGCTCCGAGTTAAATATTTTGCTGGTAAATTAAATCTTTAACTTGCTATTTAAAACTGTAGTTTGAATGTGACATTTATAAATGCATGAACATGGTAAAAATTGACTATTACTTTGTAGCTAAGTATTTAGATTTAAACTACATGTTTATCTCTGAACTAAATATTTTATTTCAAGCTAATATTTAGTTTGTAAACTTAGTTTACTCACTCACACATATTTAAGTTGGAGCTAAATATTCAGTTTGAAATATGTGAAATATTCTATAGAAATGCACACCACATAGAATTTTTCTGTCCACTTCACAACTGACTGACCTACAAAGTAATTGTTAGAATGTGGCTGTAACATAACAAGAGGTGAGGTGACCAGACCGGGTTTGGTTTGTTTATGTTGTTATATTTCAGTCTCAGCTCAGCCAACAGGCTTTTACGCTGTGAAAAGCTTTTCAGTGATCTCATGCACCACCAACACCGTCTGGGGGTGAAGAATCAGAGAACGGAGATCACAAATCTCATTAATCCTCAGGCAGAGTGATGCAGCAGCAGCACATATTAGACTGGATGATTGAACAGGCCCAGTCAGGTGAACTCGTTCTTGTGAGGGAATTCAACCGGGTTAACCCGCTTACCAGGATAATAGTTTGATCAGAAACGGGTCACTGCCTGCATTTTGTCCAACTAATGGTGTTAGTCTGGAGCAACAAGATGAACTTTGCTGCCGTTTCATTATTTGCTTCATAAAGCAGTTTTTAGTTCATTTCTAAAGCCTGAACAGAAAAGTTCCATTTATAGTGAAGGTTCTGTGAAGGTTGGGTTTTTAATATTTGCAAAAATACACAGAAGGAATGGATGGATGGATGGATGGATGGATGGATGGATGGCCTTTCAGATCTACAAACTCTTCCAGAAGTTTTCGTTCCAGACTGTGTAGGAAGCTGACCTACTTTAGAAAACTCCTTCCTGCTTTGCTGTTCAAAGCCTCACCATCTGCATGCAGCACACAAGACAAACTCAGTTTGTTACCAATAGAAAACTTGTATTGTGCAGACAATAAATAGTGCTTACAAAGGGATTTCTGTCTTGTACACCAACAAGGTCTCATTAAGAACATTTTACAGTCTTGATATGAAACTGATCGATTGAATCATTGAGACTCACACACGGCTCAGGGATGTGACTAACGTTACTGGAGTGGGACTGGTGGACTTCATCACATGCACCATCTCCCCCTACACTCCCCACCACTAGCGGCCTCAGAAACAAAGTCTTTGAAAATAGTCTGTTTACAAAAAGAAGTCCCTGCTGGTCTGCTGGAGCTACAGGCGGATCTTTGTCCTTTCTGCTGCTCTGACCGGGCGGTGAAGGAGGAGGGCTTCCCCTGAGCGCAGGTGGAGCGAGCTGCATGCCGCCTCTCCTATCAGCAGACTCCCTATTAGAGACATAGCCTCCAAGGTTTGCTGAACCCAAATATCAGGACAGCCACTGATGCAAGGTCTTCTCTGACAGAACCAGATTTAAGCAACTCTTCACAGAAGAAACCTTGCTATGGCCGGTGGAACCTGCACATAAAGGAGATTAAACAGAGCAAATGTTTAATGTTTAAGCAAATGTGAGATCTTAAAAACTAAAAGTCTGTAAAACTATTATTAGTTCCATGAACAATGCTGCTCAACCCCTGCTAATTCAGCTACCGATGACATAAGTGAAACGTAAGCTGAACAAGCCAGAACATTCATTACTGTGGTGAGCCGGACCAAAGCAGCACAACTTCTCATCTTCTGGGGAACGAGTGAGGATAAATTTAGACCTGGCTCCGCTTGCTGCACACTTATCGATGTCAGACAATTGTACAATATCACAGTGACCCTGCTACACACCCAACACCGATTAACTGAATAATCAATTCATCAAATAAAATAATTTATCACATTGTGCAGATATTTTTATATAATATTAGAAATGCATTAAAAGATGAAAATAAACAACAATATTCAGTTTCTTTTTCAACTAAGACAAAATTTTTTACATACAATGCTGACAGCATTGCTTTAGTGAAGGCTGAGTAATTTGTAGCAAAGAATGTATTTTCAGCTACTGAACATCAATACAGTGTAGAGCTGATCTGGCCATCAGTTTTAGATTAACAGATTAATTAGATTGCAAAAGGTGATTAATAGAATTTTTTTTTTCTAAACAATTTGAACCACTCGAAGCTAAAGCTGCCACCTGAGGAGTTTTGGGTAGGACAGATTTACAGACAAAGATTTTTTTAACTAAAAAGTAAACATGTATGTATTTCTGGTACAGTTTTGTTTTAACTACTGCTCTGAGTGTTGTTCTTTTAGCAAATAGCCTTTTTTGACTGTATACTCAAGTTGCCGATTAACAGATTACTAAATGAGTTGATTATGCCAACAATCTATTTGTTGTTTAATCTGATTAATCGCTTCAGTCCAGTCGTCTTGTGCTCACCTTGTCAGATGCTTGCTAGAGGAATGAACTTCCATCTCGTTACTTTTGAACTCGTTTAACTCCTTCCTGATCGCCGCCTGGAGAACAAAAGCAACACAAAGCCCAGCTGGTGAGGCTTAAATAGAGATGAAGAAGGCAGATTATGGGGGTAAACATAAGAGTGTTTTTACTCAGTCAAAAGATTTTGACTAGGTAAAAAAAATCTACATATATTTTCTATTTTAAGGATTTTTTTTTTTCATAGCACATTTTACGTTAGACCTCTATAGAATTTGATGGGATTAACCTTTTTATTTGAAATGATGTTGGTTTAATTGGCCATAATTGACATTTCCCTTAAATTTCAGAACCTTTTTTAGTAAGACATGTGATCCTTTGGTAAAACAGAATCGGTGGGGGTTAATTTCTACCTTGTCAGCAGCTGACAGTCTGGTCCATGGCTTGTCTGCACGTCTGTCGTAGTCCTGAGCTTTGGCCACTTCCACATAGTCGCTGAAACGGATCAGGATCTTCCTGTCCCGCAGCTCATCCACGGTTGGCCTCTGGTTGAGCTGCAGGAGAAAGGTGATTGGTCAGCAAAGGTCAAAGAGAACTAAAAGCATTAATGGTTTGTATGTTTGCTTTAATCTGTCTTACCTTTCTGTTGAGCCGCTGCTTTATTTCCCTCCTCTCTTCCTGCTCAATCTGGTCATTTCTCTCTGTTGAAACAAAAACAACAGAAGATTAATACCAACAAACTAAAGTGAATGACAGGAGAATTCAGAGGAAATATATACACTTTCTAAAACACCCCATGATTGTAACAAATGCAGCTCTTCATTGTCTCAGCAGAGAGATGTTTGGAAGCTACAGAGTGAAACCAAAGCAGATCCACCAACACATTCAATGCTAACTCCCTTTTAATCCATTTTTTCCACAAATGTATTCATTATATTAGCAAATTTTGTTGCTCTTATGTGACCTTTTCAGAGCTATTATCAGAGTGGGAGGGTGTTGCTGCTGTGGAGGATGAGGACAGCTGCTGAGGGTTCACAGGTGGTCCAACACACCCAGGAGACCCAGATCAGCACAAAATGTGGGTCTCTCACATGGTCGTTTCATAAGGTTTCTGTAGTGACGACAGCAGGAATGTAATGCCATGCGTTCCTACAAATTAGCTAGCAAAAGCTCATATGTTTCTCTTTCACAAGTTAGTCTGCAAAACCTGGATCAAATAACATGACACAGCCAGAATTATTATAGAATAGTCTAGACCCATACTAATTGGTAGAAATACTATATGTTAAAATTACAGGATTAAAAAAGTTCTCCACTTAATTTATTACAATTTATGTGGTCTATGAAAAATGAAATAACTCAATTGTTAAAACACTAAATTAATTATAAAACACACTATTAGGAAGTGGAAATTCATTATCATAGTATAAAGCTTAGTAACTTTTAAATTAATAGTAAAAAATAATAATAAAAGATTTCAGCGGTCTTTTTGAAAACGTTTAACTTTGTAAGAACCAAGTCACTCATGAGTATCACGGTATTAAAGTTGGATCCAAGTCCCGGTTACTTACGTTTTAAAATGTTCCGGCTCTCCAGTTCCTCCACAGCGGGTCTCTGGCTCAGCCGCCTGCGGAAGAACACCAGAATTACGTTCTGGACCATCGTCACACCTACACGTTGTTCAGCCTCTCTAGCTATCAGCACTGCTGCCGCGCTTTGAGCGCGAGCGACCGCTGGGAGCCGCGCGACCACTTAGCGAACAGCGGGTCACCGCCGCGGCTTCTTTCTCTACTCCAGCAGTTTAAACTCCACATCGGGAAGAAAAAGTCCGGCTGCGCGTTAGACAGCACCTTTCCTTGCCGAGAAAGTAAAAGCGACCCTTTCCTAAGGAAAGTAGAACAGGTTGAGTAAACAGCAGCGGAGGAGTGGCGGTGCCGAGTAGACCGACTGAACGAACTGAAGTGGGATGCTGCGCCGCTTCGCTGCCTGGTTTTCACCACATGATCAGTGCGAATGTGAAGGGAGGAGATTCTCCCCCCCCCCACCCCACCCCACACACACACACCACGCACGCAGGAGTACACATTGTGTTTGTTATAAAATTGCCAGCGTCCTGTTGCACAAAATATTAGACAGGAAACCAGCAAAACAAGACATAGGAAAAACCACATTTCACAGATAAAAAAAAACTATTTAGTCAATATTATAACTAAATAATATAACATCATAAACATGTCTGACATGTTTATGACGTTATAATACTAATATTGTATTCCGCTCCTGCTTATGTGGTCATGTTTATGCATTTGGCCTGTGCAAAATAACCACTAGTTATGTTCAGTGTAGAAATAAAATGCAGACATGGATGGAAGTGCAGAAAAATATGCTTTTGAGGGGGGTAGAGAAGTAGGTGCTCCCTAAAAAGTATTTTACAGCTTTTTGAAGAAAGCCAGGGTAACCCAGTTCTGGTGTCTAAGTCATTGCAGCACTGTGGAACCATCACAAGAGTCTGAATTCCCTTGAGTGTGGTAGCCAACACTAATTTGCAATTATTGTGGAGTAATCCAGTCTATGTTTAGCAACTCCATCTATTACGTTTTTTGTTTGTCTATTTCAAAATAGTCTAAATACAATAAATGACATTAAGAATTCCCTATTTTCAGATGTACAAAACAAAGATTTCCAACATCTGAAATTGTTGGAAGAATATATCTCCAGTGTAAAATGTTCCAATTCAAGTTTGATCAGTCTAGTCTTTTGGATGGTGAATTACAAATGATGAAGTTCAGTCTGGACTCATGGAAAAAAAGAGGAACACAGAAATAGTGAAAAAGTTTTATAGTTTACTGCTGATAAATTCTGAAGCAGATACTGATCTCATAGTCATTAACAGCTAATAGTTAGCTGTTAATCTGTTAACACCTTTTTTTCTGATAAATAGTAGAGACATTGAAACAAAATATTTATGATGGGTGTAATAGCTTCTTCAGTACTAATGTAACCAATTAGTGGCCAGCTTGACAAAAGAACTTTAACAGCTTACTATGTCAATACAAACGAAAAACTCATGAACATCTTCCTTTACAACTTCAAAATAAGAGTCTCAAACATGGGTATTCTGAAAGCTACTGTATTCCTGATCATTGTTCTTCGACAAATACTTGTTCCATACAGTACATACTGTATGTACCGTTTAACACTGTACTAGATAAAGTCCCTGTAGTTTACTTGACACTCTTGTTACACCCTGAGTATTTGGTGGATTTCTAAAGCAAAATGCAAAAATGATAGAATTCCGTTACCACTTTGAAGATTCTATGAGATGTTACTCAATGTCTGAAAGGGGCAGCAATTGAGTGGATGTTAAACAGTGGCTCTTCCTGTACTAGACAAGTTTGGATGTACTAATAAGCATATTAGTTTTCATATGCTAGACAGCATATGAAAGTTTGAGCAAACTTCTGTGAGATAACAGGAGTTAAATAAAGACAAGTCGTGACTCAATTGACAAAAAGGGGAAAAAAACTCATATTAGGATCCACTTTCCTAATTTAGCGGAGGGGAGTTAGAGCAACGAGAGGAGACAATGAGAGAAGCTGAAGGTGCAGGCTGAAAAATGTCCTGCTATGTTACCTGGGAACACAGTGCCACACTCAGAAGGATATTCTCCCATCTTTCATTCCACACTGAGGCTGATTTTTAAAATATCTATCTGTATTTACAACTTGGCAAATGATCCTTTATAGAACTTCCCACTCTGAAACCACCAATTTGGTTTTATTAATCAGAAATATGGAGAAGTTGGTGTTTAAGTGGGTATATACCTTCACTTTAGTGCATGTGTGGTGTGTGTTTAGTGACTACAACACATCACACATGCAGTTTTTTATATGTTTCATTGAGTTCAGCATTACCACCAGTTTGCTGGTGTTTTCAGCTTTTATTGCCACATTATGGGATTGAATGCTGATGAGTCTGAAGCCAGGAGAACAGAGCCCACTCAACAGACACTAATTAGATCTGGCCATGAATATTTAACTCTAGTGTTCTCAAAAAAACAAAGCCGATAATGTTTTGTGGTCTGCACAATGTTCCAGCATTTGTCATTGTTTATTCTTTTTTTTTTTTACATATGCTTATCTCTTGAAAAAAAATTCTTATGCATCTAAAATATCAGATTTCACAGATTTAAGACAAAGAAACTTCATTCATCAGGAAACAGCTTCCTATTTTTATGATAATCCTTATCAAAGGTTGTGACACATGGATTATGACTGAATCAAATACAAGATACAGAATCTACACGATATGACTGGGTAGTGTCGTTGGAGCGAGGGATGCCTAGATGTTACTCCTTTAACTATTACCCTGGCAATTGGCTTCCTATGCAATTTTGTTTGATTCTAATTATGTGATAATATTAACCTTATAATTTTAAGGTTCTCTTAAAATTCACATGGCAATTGGATAAAAATATACCTAGTAACTTAATTCCTGTTCACTTACCGAAACATGAGTTCAGACTATGAAAAAGACAAAAAAGTAAGGTCTGCAACATTTGGTCCAAAGCCTTGTGAGCAATGAAAGAGTGGAAGGCATCTAGAGTGCATGTCTAAAATAATCTCCCTGCCCTGTGATGGCTTCAGCTGCGACTGGGATTACTTGTGGCTTAATGAACAAGACCACAGACATGGCAATACTCAAAGCGAGTCAGTGTGCTAAATGAAGCAGAGCTACAGCCTGAAAACATTTCAGGTCAATAAGATTTGCCTCAGTTGACAGAGAGAATCAAAATCAGTCACAGCCAGAAAAGCTGGATCAGAATGAAAGAAAGTATGTTAAATTAGGAAATATTACTGCTGTGCTATAAAAGCATCTAACAATAACATCACAAAGACAAGTGTGAGTTGGTAAGATTTCAAGTTGGCCAACAAATGGGCATTAGTCACAGCCTCCTGCATTGATCTGTGCCTCATGAGTCCTCACCCACTCTGCTTGGCTGGAGGTAAAAGTTTCTCGCCGGTTGGAGAACTCACCAGCATGTCAAAGCGATGAGCTGTTTGCGAGAGTAGGGCTGATGGGAATGTCAGCTCATCAAAACTGGAAGAGAATGGGATGAGTCGAACACCGCTGGCCTGTTAGTGCTCACCGATACGTGTCCTAATCTCTCACTCCCATCTCTACAGTGACAGAGTCTGAGGACGACAGTGTCGCAGCCGGATATGGATGCAGAGTGAGTCCAGGATTGCCCGGGGGATGGGATTTAAAGCAAAATAACTGGTGCGTAGTCATCAAAAACAGCAAAAGGCAGCATTACATCTATGCAGTTTTAAAGTGTGCATTACACAGGTATCAGGTATCTGTAAAAGTCCAGTTATGTTCCTAACTAACTTCCATAAAACTGCAAATCAACTGAAACACTCAGTTCCTTTCGATCACCTATTTAGAGCTGCTTTTGAACCACAATAAATTGAACATTTAACCAACATATTTGATGTGAATTGATCATTTTAAGCAAGGTACTTGACAAAATGCCAAGTTACTGCTTTTCACAACTGTTGACCGCACCATTACATGTTTATGATGTAAAGCACTCTGAACTGCCTTCCTGCTTGCGCTATGCAAATAACTCAATTGACTGATTGACTAATGATTGCACCTGTTTGAATCTTACTGTAGTAATCCAATTATATTTCTTTAGCAAGTAGTAAAAATGAGCTCACCAGTAATGGTTTGTACCAAACTGTAAATGTTTTATGACGAGAATACTTCCAACATACAATATCTGTTCATTTATAGCACTCTAGTCATGGGTTACATCCATGACTGCTGCTGGTTAACCCTTATTTGGGAATGGTTAGGAAGCAGAGGGAAACAAACAATGCTCTGAGTGGGCGCCAAGGCTGAGAGACTTCTGACATTTAAATTAGAGGGTCCTTGCAGTGTGATCCCTCGAATAAAAGACATTGTACAATTCTAATTGCTACTTCTGGGACAGGGATGGTGGCAACATATAATCTGAGGATTTTACTTCATGCCTTGTATGTACAGGCTGTCTCATCCAGCGCTCGCCTCCCTCCAACCACTCCACACAGTACAGTATCTGCCAAGACTGAAATTGGAATGACGCCCAGTTGTGATGTTGCTCACCAGAACAGGACCGTTGGAACTGGAAAATGGTCTCTGGTGACACCACAGTCGTCATATGTATGATGTAATGTATATCGGGCATAGGTCAAAGGTTATGGAACTTTCAGGCAACTTGGAGGCATAGACCTTTTTAGCAACTGCTACCATTGGCAACATAGACAGCAGACTGAAGTGCTAAAAGGATCTGACTTTCAAAACTATTCATTCCTTTTCATCTTTTGTCGCAGCAGAACCAAACTTTTTACCAGACGTTTTTCAGTCCCCTTTTGTGCAACCTCTCTCTGCAATCAACATTACCAAATGTTTTGCAGACATCCTAACAATTTTGCCCACCCATCTTTGTAACAAGCTCAAGATCAGTGAAATTAGATAGAAATAATTGAGGGAAGTCCATTTCAAAATCTTGCCACGGTTACTAAGGTGAATTTAGCTTCGAACTTGGACTGTGCCATTCTAACAATTGAATATGCTTTGACCTAAACTTCTCCACTGCAGCTCTGGATTTACATTTAGGTTTGTTGTTTTGTTGGAGTGGATAGGCTTGTAGTTTTGTGTCCCTTGACAAGTTTTCTTTTAAGATTTTCTGGGTTTAGGTTAATCCAACCTCAACTCTGACTAGCCTCATTGCCTCTGCTAAACAACTGCATTCCCCACAGCATGATATTGCCCCTGGGTAATATTAGGGCAAATATTATCCTGATCATGTGATAAGCAGTGTTAAGGCTCTCCCATTCTTCATCTGAAGCTGAATAGTTGACGTGCGGTGTTTATTGTATGTATATTGATTGCATCTTGTGGGACTGCAGATAAAAACTAGCCAAAGTGGCTAACTCTGGCTTAATATGTAATGTAAATAACAAAAAAAACAACAAAAAACCCTCCAACTGGTTGCACTTAATGATTTTTAGGGGTATCCGAGTAAAGCGGGCTAAAAATAAATGCATGCCGCACTTTTCTAATTTTTCATAAAAATGAATAACTTTGCACTTTATGATCAATTCCACACAGCAGCATGCAACTTCTATAAGCACAAGTTTATGTTTTTTAGTAACTTTGAACAAAGGACCGTTGATCACATTATCTGCAGTCTTGATCAGAAAATGAGCTGAAGTTGAAAAAAAAAAAACTTCCACAAGCCAAAAAGACAAAAAGTAAACCAGCATCTCTATTAAAAAGCACTCGATTGTGCCTTCAGTAACACTTTGTATGTTTTATAATAAATGTTTTGAGCCTGGATGTTACTATGTACATTCTCCTTATAGTTATGAAATCAGAGCACTCAGACATTTGGGATTTTGTGGAAACGAGAACTTTTTAAACCGCCTTACTTTTACCCAGAGAATAGGATACGCAAGAGGGAGGGTGACTTCTCCAGAGCAGGAATTAATATTTCATCTGGGGTAAAACAGATTACAAAACTCAGAAATACAGGAGCTTTTCAACATGTGACAGACTTAGTTGCCTAGAAACTGCCATAGTGTTAAATACACTTGATTAAAATGATACTGTAAATGATCAAAGCGTGTTTAAACTGATTGAATTGAAATACTTGATCATTGTCTATTACTGTCTGAGCACAATATGCTTGAACACTGAGGGGAGAGCAAAACCCAGCTCTGGTTCAGCTTCTGGCTTTGGGATTCCTCAATGCTCATACAGCCATCCATCCTTTAGTCAGCTGTTGTGTGGGCAGAGGATTTCAGAGTTATTTATAGCAGCCCTGGACAGCTGCTTCACATAGCCAACTTCTATTGTCAGCAGAAATAAGTCCCTGGGCCACAAATATCCACTTATTGGGTCCTTTACAGGCTTACTGGGTACCTGACATAGTCATTGTCACTGCTACTTAAATGCCTTTTTTATATTTCATATATAATCACTATTGTCTACTGTATATCCTAATATACAGTTCTGGCTAGAGGCTTGCATGCATGCTTGAGCAAGAGTCTCAAATTCATTTGTGTTTTTCATTTTGTATTTGAGTTGTACATTGCTCATTCTCAATAAGATCATTAGATCTGCACAATATAATGAAATGACAATATTACGGGTAAACATTGCAATAACATTATCAGGTGTTATAGATTTACATTTTCTTCTTTTCTTCAGTAAGTTGCCTTTCTTAGATCTGCATAGTTCAGATCTAGCGATTGATCGATTCCTGGATTAGTTGACAATTATTTCATTCATTCATTCATTCATTCATTCATCACAAATCATCATTTCAGCCCTACTGGGAACATTCATACAACATATTCAACATATATTCTGCAGAGGTAATGGCAATTCTTAGCCTCTAGAGGCTAATGACCCGCTAGCGGAGGGTGATGAGTACACTTTAAATCCTTTAGCGAGGATCCATTGGAGGGCAAGTCTGGTGCCAGCAGCCGCGGTAATTCCAGCTCCAATAGCGTATCTAAAAGTTGCTGCAGTTAAAAAGCTCGTAGCCTACTTCCACACATCATTATTTAAAACAAATCTACAAAACATAAAATGTAATCTCTAGAAACATTTCTAGAGATGCATTTTACCTTTTGTCCAAAAGGTTGAACATTTTTTTCTTAGAAGTTGGGGTCAGTAAAATGAATCTAACTGGGCCATAAAGGTCATTAATAGGGCAGCTGAAGTAACCAATACATCCACAGGTTCACGTCTAGGACAGTTAAGGTCACATCATGACCATAGGTTCCCTATCAGGACTGTGAAGGTTGCATGAGTCTCTGGCCTTACCCTACAGAGAAATGAAGAAGAGGTGAAATGTCTTCAAGAAACAAGATGTTCTCTAAAGGATTTAGGAATATTGGTACTTTTCAATTCCTAGTGTGTAATGATTTTACTACATAAAAAAGTTATCACTTGTAAAAGTAAGAACTAGGTGTACAAGTTGGAACAATCCCTGAACATCATTATTATCATTATCATCATTAGCAGATGAGATGAACAAAGTAATCTCATCTTCCAGACAAAGTGGTCATAGTAACAAATGCTGCTGGATGATAATTTGATCAAGTAATAAAATGGCAATGGTATAATAATGCAAGTACACCCTCTCTAAGATCAATAAACTTCAAATTACAACAAACATTTAACACTAGAACTGGAAGACATTTTAAATATTGTCACCTTCCTAAAATAATGGTGTACATCTTTGTTTTTTGACAGTGATTTTTTTGGCCTAAAGGTTTTTTGTTTTTCTTTTGCTAAAATTTCTTTTGGCAAAAATGATTTCAGCCATTATTTTAGGAAGGTAATAATATTAAAAAATAAATAAACCAACAAAACAACAAATAAAATAGGTGCTGAAGTTTCTCTAAACAAATTGCTCTTCAAAAAAAACATATAGAAGGTAGCAAAGTGAAAAGAAGCGACTCTTAAGCAGAACAATCAAGAATTGTTTTTAAATCGCTCATTAGATGGACAATCTTTAGCCTCATAACCACTTCCAGTTGGGTTGTAGAACGTCTCTGCTGCCATGGCGATTTCACACTTGTTTAACAATGGCTTTAGCTGAGTTCACAAACATGAGTTCTCGCACAAGAGCCCATAAAGTAGATAGCGGGGGTTCAGGGGTAGGTGTCTATAGCAATGCAGTAAAGCTGAAGTCAGCTCCACAGAGGAATCCTGCAGGTAGAGCGGGGCGAACCCAGCTGTGACGTAGACAGGCCATTGATTATGGGTGCTGATGCACCATTTGCACTGCTAAATTTAGAAGGAGAGGGTTCCCTTCTGCTGTAGCAGGGCTCGCCCACTGCTCTGCATTCTGCTGCAGAGCAGCACACTGAGGCAACGTAGGCCAGAGCAATGTGCCAGCTGCTCAACTGGACTTCACAACAAGAATATATGTCAGCTGGGCATCATCTTTAATATTAAAAACTAAATGCGTGCATTCATTGATGGATTCACTCAAATTTATTGCGTCTCCAAGCTATGATACAGCTGAGGGAAAGCTGCGAAGTCAACATGATGCAGTCAGCTGGGCTTCCTGAGATGTATTTTACTTGCTGCATTCCCATGCTGCATTGTCCCAAGCAGCATCGGACAATGCTGCTTGATTGTCCCATATTCCAATACAGAATATAGGGGTGGGAATTTATCATATTGCATATCATATGATATTCATATGATATGCAATATGATATCACAAATTTATTGTGATAAATTTGGTATGTGTTTTTAGTCCTTAAACTGTCAAAGGGCAGCAAAGTGAGTGACACAATGAATGTAAAAAAAATAAATTAAAAAATTCTAAATTAAAAATTAAAAAGGGTGGAGTGGTCAGTCCTCATTTCCAGTTGATATCAAGTCTATGTAAAAAAGATAGCATTGGGTTCCAGATTCCCCAGAATTTGTCTGACATTTGATGAAGAATGTGAGTCAGTTTTTCAACTGGGATAAAAGCAGAGATTTGTGATATCCACATATCAACTATAGCGGCCTGAGGTGCTGACCATCTCAGTAGTATACATTGAACAGAAATAAGATAATTACAAGAAAAGATTTAGTATCTGCATTAAGTAGAATGTCTGGAGCATGATTAAAAAGAGAGGAGGGGGTCAGTAGGAACTGCTTACCAACGATCTCTTGTATCATCAGATGAACCAATTAAATGTGCCCCTACATATTTTGCATTTATGGCAAAGCTCTGAATAATCAGGGGACATCCTCCGAAGGATAACAGGTCTATATGTTTGGTAGAAGAATTTAAAGTTTTGCTCATGTATAGAAATCAAAGTGCATTTTGGGAAGACTGTGTTTCTTATTTAACATTAACACCACAATTGCAAAATTGTGGTTTTCAAAATTAGTGGAATATCAACAAAGTGTTTCGCATATTTGTATTGGAATCACAGCTAATAACGTCAAGCTAAATGCTAAATAAGATGAATGCCTTGATACCCTGCTTTCCATTCGGTGTGCTCACAGCGGATTGTTGTTTGGCTGTGATTTAGGCTGTTCTGTTCCTGAAGCTGCACAGACAGCAGTGCAGCTACTCGAATCTAAAACAGGACAATTAGTTCCATCCACCTCCACAAACATGGCTCTGCTGTGTTCTGTCAGCGTGACACAATCAGTATGATTCATGCAGAGGCAACACAAACGCTGGGACAGAATGGATTTTTAGAGAGCGGCTACCAGGAGGGACTCATAATGTCCTCTGGCAGACCGTAGAGGTCAGCGGGACGCCGCCGCCCCCCAAAAACAATGGCGCGCCTTAGTTGTGCTCAGCAGTTACTCAGTTCATGTAAGGCCAACACCTGGTGAGTTCCACAGCAACACTCACCATGGGACACTGGTGAACAACGTCTGCTTCTCAAGCTTCCCAAGAGCAAATGGTGCTTCTCCTGCACTGTCAATTTCAAAGTGCCATTCCAATAATATCCAATAAAATTTCAAAGAGGATTGTTGATAAGACAGTGGAGCAATTAAAATAATTCTAAGCACTTCAGGATACTGAAGATATGTGGAGAAAACAACCTGGGATGAGAACAGAGTGATCTTTAACTTTATTGGCCTGACCGATAAACAGTTGGTCAAAAACTATTGCATCTTTTACTACATAGCTACATGAGAACCTGCACACTCTTCAGGGGGACATTGCTACTGAATGAAAAACACTTGGTAACATCGTTATTGGTCCCCACACTCACAATTCTTTCCACTGAACAGTGAGATGGTTTTACACCCCAACGTTACATAGAAATCAACCTAGTTGTACTGCTGTAACCGATCTGAAAACCCAACTGCAGATTTAGACCAAATGTTGCAGAATTAAACACGTTTTCATGAAAATATTACAATTTAAACAGAAAAATAATTATAGCAATCTTAAGACAAGTCTGGACAGTTTATCTGCAACTAGAAGTGTGCCGATCGATCGGTCACCGATCATAATCGGCCGATCATTGGCTCTGTTGCCGATACCGATCACCTGCATCTCATTTCCCAGCCTGTCTGTCCAGCTAGTCTCGTCTTTCCTTCACTCTGCGCAAACGCGCAGCAACAAATCCTAAGCGATGTATAACTATAACGCACTGAGTGAATGAGGACGTTTGCGTGTTGCGGCGGAAAATAGAAGCAGGTCAAAATGCATCAACA